>DWME01000632.1:0-31154 GCA_018244795.1 Parelbella ahira ahira
ATTAAGTGTTTCTATTAGAATGTCACAACCACATGTTTCCGTGGAAACCAAGGGAATTTCTTTCGTTTTTTTTTTTATTTTTTGTATTTCCGGTGCATTGAAATAGAAAATGTTTGTAAGAGAAATTATTTATATATTTAATGAACCGGTTATGCATCAAGTATTGTTACATGTTTTACGATCTACAAATTTCTGACAAAAGATGTCGCCACATGTACAATGCGTCTGGTTTCGAAAAACTATATATAAAATAACCATCTCTACAACCACCCTAGATTTACGGCATACCTTTTCTAAGCATGCTTCCTTCGCGTTTACCGCGATTATGTTTTATAGATTATTTTTATTCCCTTACATTTTTTATAATAGAAATCCATAAACCTTTCTAAATGAATAGGTAAAAGTAACAGCTTTTTTACCAAAAGTAATCAAATACATACAAATAATTTAAAAATTAATCAGCTACCGACATGGAGATTTTGCGTTGCTAGTGAATTCCGACCAATATAATTCCAATAAAACTTAAATCAATAATCTACAATCATAATAACAGTCTAATGTTTAAATCTCATTTTATCCCATATCCACCTGACTGATATTAAATGCCGGATAGAAATACCAGATAGGAGAGAGTCTAACGCTAATGTTTCCTGTCTCGATATTTCGGGATATCATAAATTAACTGTCCATATAAAATACTATAATAACTATCATGTATGACGAGAGTGACAAACGTACAAAGACATCAGGTCCGTAAGTATAAAGATATTTGGTACTCCGTGCTCTCTGCTTACACCGTGAGAAGTTTGACGTGGTTTTAAAATAACGATACATTAAATAGCTTGTTAATTTTTATCTATGTTGGGGAGGAAAGAATACATTTTCCGCGCGCATTCCGGGTATCAGGGGTTCGCAAGAGGTGACTGAGTCAGCGCTGGCAGATCGCGGTATGACGCGGCAGTAGACTGGCAGCAATGTAAGCGGTGCGAAAAGCTATTTCAAAATCCCCAACCCATGGGGATCTGCAAGTTTGGTTATTATGAGCAATAATCCCTCAGTGGAAACCTATGACCAAGTGTGGACTTAGGATGATGATGACTTGTTTTAACGACGCTGACAATAATATAATTACATTACGCCCGTAACTTTGTTTGATCATAACGACATCTTGCTTTCGAAAGCGGAGAAGAAAAAGCTCGACATGTATACGACACACACAAAGCGGTGTTCCGTCAATATTGTCTTGACCAACATAAAAAGACATGTATAATATTTGACGGCGCTCATGCATATTTAAAAGCCGCCTTAAAAACTTACAGAGATATGTTTATATTTCGACCATCTACAGCTTATTGCATTTATAATGCAAAACGGTATTATCCTACATCTTCAATACCGAATTTCTAGTAGTGGCTCGGAGTCTCGATTTGTACCCGGTGTATAGCAATATATTCACAACCTATTCCATGGAAAGTAAACGTAACTGGTGAAACGTGGGAGTGTACTACACTCCTCCGCCTACCTCTTCGGAGATTACAGGTCTGTTGTTAAGTTTAAAATATATTGCGTTTTTTTGGTAACGTTTTGTTAAAAATGAATATAGAAATTCAAAATTAGATAAAAACCAATAGCACCCGACCCTGGATTTGAACCTAGGACCTCCCGATCGGGAGTCGAGCTTGCAACCACTCGACCAACGAGACAGTCAGTGTAATTTAATTCTCTTGATAGCCTGATTAGAAATAAATTCCCGTTGAACACACAAGTTTACACTAGATTTATAACAAAGCGCTTCAGGGATGATTCATGCATCAAAGCTTTGGGATGGAAAAAAAAATATAAATGTGAAAACTCCTTTGATATGCACTCGTGTTACCGCTCCAATTGGATCACTCGTCCAATGATCTGTATAAGCTCTTAATTGGTCGGTGTTGTGTGACAGGATGTTGGTACACTGATTGATTATGAGCTCGAATTAATTGGTAACATTTTTATATGTACACGTCTCAACGAGTTTACAAAACGATGGACGGACTTCTGAATGTAGTGCTACATGTAAAATTCACTGTATATTATATGTAATTTTGTTTATAACTTTGTTCATTAATATCCGAAGTCGTCGTATGTGGAGAGATGAAGGTAGAAGAAGCGTTAAGAGTAAAGATATGTAGAATTCGGTTCTTTCTGCCTACTCGATAAAGAACTCGTCGTGATGATGTAATAATGTTCAAATTTCCAAAATCTGGAAGTACATTTAGTTATTTAAATTTATAACGTCTAAAAGAAACGAAAATATTTTGCATATAAAGGTAGTAATAGATTTACTAAATTATTGAATTTTTTAACAGTATGTAATTTAATTGATTTGTATTTAAGTTTTATCTCCGTTATAGAATAACTTATGTGTAATATATTCGGTACTATATTATGAATTATATTATAAATGACTTTTGATTAATATAATAATCTTTTTACAGGCAATAAAATACATATTTATATTGGCTATTAAAACTTTCCAGGTTCTATAAACGGACAGTAATAGAATTCTTATATAAATAAAACTGTTATAATTAACATAAAAAAATCATTGAGTCTTAAGTCGAACTCACAATTCACATGGAATATTAGTATAAAATTGTCTCAATTGATCGTTTTTATATAAATGTATCAAGTTCGGACTTTGCACTGACGTCACTACCAACCGTCTCGCAAAGCTTTTCAAATTAATTTAAATATCGAAACAGCATTCATTAATAAGTATAATAATATTTTATAATATGATCATTGTAAACTGGCATAATATTATGATATTATAATTCAATATGTCTGGTCAGAGACAGTAGATACATTGATGCCCACGAATGATCATTTAGCAGCCGATTAGCAGCGCTGTACTTAATAGAGTCAGTTCGGTCTACCCACACAGTGTGCCCAAAAATGGCTGTACATTATAAAAAGCTAATAAACTCTCCGCTAGAGTCGTCTTAGCTCCTAAATGATACGATCTTATATGGTCGGGCATTCAATTAGCCAACCTCACACCTTTCTCAGAGACCGTTAGGCGTCGTTCACTTTTATCACGTAATTAGTGTCCATAAAATCAGTGGACGTACAGAAGGGCAGCTCCACAATCGAGACGACGTCTTCGCGTGTTTAAAATTCCCACATACCACATCTAGAAACGTCTAGAATGCTAACTACACAGATGGCATATTTAAGCCGCGTTCCGCCTTAACCGGCCACAAAGCGCCGCGAAACTTTTTGCACGATAACATTCAACATCATAAATTGTTTTTCTTTGTCATGATTGTAAAATAATAAGGCATTTAACCTTTCCGTCGTGCGACGTCCTCTCGTCCGTAAATAACCGATAGAAATCATTGTCGGCGATGCATCACGATTTCAGAACGGTACCAATCTGCGAGCGATGTTATTACGTTAGCGTTTCTTTTAATTAAGCGCCCGTTTCACCGTTATTTCCGATAAGTAGGCACCACCTCCGTATCACCGCATGAATAATACATGTTAGGTATCTAATTTGCATCGTATCAAACACTATGCGGTTCTAAATCGTCGATTTGGCCATGTCGGCAATTTAGACTGTAATTTTCTGGTTAAAGCTGCATATTATCATAACCGGATGATTTAGTGCATGAGAACGCTGAGGCCGGATCATTTTGATGATTAATTTTTTAAATTAACTCCGCCATCGCGCGAGGTGTATAACCGTTGGTTATTTATGTTGGTAAGTATAGTTTATTCAGACCACAATTAGGTAAACGCTTAGAGAAACTATTTAGCTCTTTGGAACGGACTCATAAAGTAAAGTGTACCTAATGATAGGACGTGGGCCGAGATAGGCGTACTCGAGATGCGAAAACGAACTTAACAACGTTGCTAAAGAAGTCTTGGACACAGATCAACCTATTTTGTTGTTATTGATGGTAACAAACAATTACTTTATACGGCGACCAGCTCGTTAACCGAGTTCGTTTAGTCGCTTTCAATCCCCACCCGGAACATCTATACGATAATAATGATGATTTTTTTATGAGTGAAAGTAAACAGCCTTTAATTCCGTAGTTACATTTTATACAGTAAAGGATCACAATAAAAATGTATTTTGAAAAAAATATATAAAATGAATACGTTTTGTTTCACGGATGAAGCGATATACATAAAATAATTAATTTACATTGTACTTGTATTAAAAGCAATAATGTAACGGAACATCATTCGTAACATTTAATTATCGAATATTACAATTAATAATAACTATGCACGAGCAAGACAGAATATATTTCACTGTATGTCTTTTAACGTTATATTTATCATTATTATCTTCAGCCTTCATCTTCACGTCAACTGCAAACATCATCAATGTCACTCAAGTGTAATACACTTTTGAATTGTATTATATTATTATTATTTTTAAGTTTTACTACATTGGCATAGAGTAGATATCATCAGAGGTGATTTTTACGAAAATAGAAATACAATATCATGTGTTGACTGTAGATGTACCTTCTTAAAGGGTGTCAACATAAAAGTATAGATCGCGACAACTAAATACAATTAATATTTAATACCTCTTACTGTAAAATAACATTTATAAAGCAATTTCAAACAGAAATTACATTAGAAACAGATGGTTTATTTTTTAATATATAATTTCAAAGAGGACCGTGTCAACAGATATCTTTTACAGTCAAACCCCAGAGAACAATGATACCTATATCTCGTTATCGAATTTTTCTATCTTAGAAAACGGACAAAATTAAACAATCTCATATATTGCCTAACCACATAACTTACTTAGAAAGGTGCTTTCGGAAACGATAGGGAACTGCAAGATTCACTTCTATCTACTGTCAAAAATATATATTTTTTAAAAAGAATGGAAACTATTATCCATATAAATTCTATATATTACATTGTGTTATTGTAATAACTACTTAATGTCACTAGTACATAAACAACACTGCGCAAAAACATATCTCTTGTCATAGATGGCAGCACCGTCCCTACTAGGTGAATGCAATTAATTTTGATCTGTCTTTTGATGCGCCTGCGCAGCCAATGTAATAGTTTGCATAGAGATGCTTGCTTACAGAATAGAATATAATTCCATCAACTTCGTTAATTGAATAAAATTGTAATTCTAAAATATTTTAATTCAATTAATTTCATAATCTTGTTCATAATTCAATTCTAAACAGAATAGCTTTATTTAATTTGATTGCTCTTATTTCATTAAAACCTATTGGCTCAGATAAAATAAAATAGTACAATTACAATAATAAGAGTAAATGATTGATTACTATAATGAGTTATGTTTCTGTTTATTTATCATTTTATTATACAATAAATAATAATTGTATTGTATTGTACCGCGCCGTGCCTTGTCTTACCGTACCATATCGTATCGTATTGTATTGTATTGTATTGATTATTATTGTAAAGGATAAATCTAACACTTGTTCTCTCCATTATAAATATTCAAAAATAAATCATTAGGGTTAATTAATATTGTTGTTAAGTTTAAGTTGATTTGAGAAACACTGTAGTATGGTTCTGATTTAAGTTCTTTTTTTACACTTTTTGTTTTACGCAGTGGGTGGCTTCAAAGCCTATTGACATTATCTACCAGTCAATCTTCAATAAAGTAGTGTATTTGAGTCATATGTCTTACAAATATAACATTAAAATAAAACAAATAAACTCTAACCATTAAAATACAAATAAATTTGATTACCAATTACTTATTAAACGTACATAACAATAAAGTTAAATGCAGTATGCACAGGAGATAAAAATTAAAAATTAATATTAATAAAATAGAAACGCGTTAATTTAATATCCCGTGTTTAAATGTTAAACAACGCGCACGGCTATTCAATACACGCATCTGGCAGTAATTTGTTACACAGCCAGCAGTAAAAACTTTAGCAGTAAAGCCTAACTGCAATAGACAAAGCAATTCATGTTTTATGTGACTGCATTATGTTTATGGCCAATGTTTTCATCAGCCTCGTGCAGTCGATTAACGAATAGCGCTGTAAGGATGTTTACACTAGCGCTTTTTGTACACTCAATATAACATAACATTATACAATAATAATATAACGCCATATAATACATTGGCGTTTGTGCCCAGTGCTTAGCAATAGGCTAACATAATTATATACAATTCTCCTATTCATGGGACGTATAACATAAGAGATGAAATGTGGGACAACTACGGACTAGACAAATAGTATTAGGAATTTTGACAGATACGTATCTTTGTTTCTACGTAGGTATATGTGTATTTTTGACCTAAAGTTGTTAGTCAAAAGTTAGCGGTCTTAATGTTTTCGAAATTGTTTTTAAATCTCCCGGCTAGACAGTGAGAATATGTAGTGCATAGAACTAAACCAATAACAGTTCCCTCATTATATTTCGAAACTTATTAACATTACATATTGTACTTATTCAATAACTAATTTGAACCATCTATAGTTACTAGGTATTAAATCTTCTTTAAATTAATCTTTAAATTAGCCCTTCACCTAGATTCGATATTATTGAGTTACATAAAAAATATCTAATTAGATCTAGATTCTAATATTAATTCATTATTATTTATGTCATATCTCTCGATTTCTTTATTATATAATTAAACGCCGAACCAAATAGATACTGTTTTATAATAAACGGGGTACGACAATTACAGTGTTGAAACTTTAAAATAATTTTAGTTAAATTGAAACAAATAATAAATAATTGGAAGCCATCATAAACTCCAACGTCAATTCCGAAATTCTAAGGAATTGAATAATTACATTATTTCATCTTGACGTTTCGTCACTATTTCCCGCGTTATTATTACGCTGGCGCAGATTGAAAGTAATCAATAATTCCAATGCTATTATTGATTTTTTTTAAATTCTGTCATCCTGACGTTTCTTTGCTAATTTCCCGCGTTAATATCGCGCTAGCGCAGTGTAAATACAATACTCGAAACGTCGGAGCTCTCACGTTTCGTGCTATACGCCCACTCGGTCATTTCTCAATCAAATAAATTGTTATTTTGACCGTCTAACTGTAACCTTTGAAGTACACAGCAAATAGCACCCGTTTTGTCTTTAAACAATACTGCGATAGTCAGAATATTGGCAGGTGATTAATAGTTGGAGAATTCTAAATAAAATACACCGAGTATTATATTAAGCTGATAATAAATCATCAAACTTTATATTGCGACTCACAATTTTGTAACTTGGCTCTGTAATTGTAAGATTACAGAGGTATAAAGGCACGTCACAGATGTTATTTACCTACATGTGCGTTATTAGCATAACATCTGTATGATTAAAGTGAAATGATTAAGTAATGTTACATTGTATAGATTTAATGGGTCCTTCGATTATAAGATTAATTATGAAAAACAAATCAATATAAGACATTATTTTTCTAGGCATGCACAGTATGTCAACGCCTTACATCAGGCGGACCTCGATCAAACACTAGCCTAACACTTTTTCACATATAGCCATTTCACACAATTGTTCTTACGATAACCTTTTATAATAAAATAATTTTTGCATGTTAAAAGTTGCTGTTAGCTTATGATGCTATGACGTGTGCACCATCAGATGACGGTAAGTACTAGTAAATTTACACTGCCCACTCAAATCTTGTTCACAGCGAAAGTCGGACGCCAGTTACACTCGCCACTTCGTATATTGTAACTGAACACATGTACTATTCCAATCTACACAGCTTTTGGCTGAGATGGAATTTGTATATCTTTTTCAGATTTTTTAATTGAATTACCACGGTGCAGTGATTCATGACAATAATCTTGATAGATCTCGGGAAATGTATTGTTATTATTTGTCTCTATGACTGTAATAAATCTATTATATTTAATTTTTCATCTAAATTGATAGGCAAACAAAAATTTGGCAGTCACAAGTGACCGCTACCGGTCACGGACATCTACAACCTGTCAGGCAGGGCTCTAGAAATAGTGTTAAAAGTGAGCTACTTTACTTAATATTAAATATTAATAAAATTATTGGTTAGCATTACTTTGCCACAAAACTAAGATTATCCACTAAAGAATATAATATGTACATTAGTCAAAATTAGTATAACTTAGTTAATATTGCCTAATGTCAATATTAGTGCACATCGTATTCAATAACAGACACCACCACGTTCCTGACAACTGAGTTGGTCGCTCCTAAAATACACGTGTAACATAATATATTTCTTACAACCGAGACACAAATATTCGAAGTTGATCGACCTCTACCATTAACAAGCGATATATAATCGAATAACACCGTAAAATATTATTTCTGACACTTATTATGTGACATTTGGTTTATAAAGAGTATACGTTTACATTTATTTATATGTATATAATATATTCATAATTGAGGTTACACTGCCAACTTTGGAACCGAATGGTCGTGCGTGAAGATGCCCTAAGAAGATATACGTAGAAAACTATGTATAATAACATTATTAAACACACCCACATATCAAAAGCGTATGAAAACGTAGACACAGCTAATGGTGCGTGGGCGAAAACACGTGTGAATTAGACACAGGGATTATATATGAGAAATTCAAGCGTGACCAAGTTTCCATACAAACACTAGACGCGTGGGCGGTTTATATGCATTTATTACTTAATAACTTAACATTGGACAAGATTACGACGGCATGATATTTTACTGACATGCTGGCCTAGTGGTCATCGAACTTGATCGTACAACATTTTTTTTTTATATTTTTCATTACAATTCAAGCTATCTAGGTTCACCCCCAATTTCCGGATGGGCGTACAACTGGCGATTCATGGAAGCGTACCTACTGCACTCCTCAGCCTATCGCTGCGAGAAAACACAGGCGTGATGTTAAGTTTAAGTTACTTCGTGACAAAATGCTACAATAACGGTTAATTTACTTGAATGTTATTACGTAACAAACACCCAATTTTACTTTCGGATAGACAATATATTAGTATCCATTACAGTTTATACTGAATTATCCCCGCAATGAATAGATACAGTGAAAAAACCTCTCATCCATACTATCCAAAACCCATCCGTTGTGTAACCCTAATTTTGGGAACGTGTGCGCACCCCAGTAATTTTTTTAACATTTAAAACTTGTAACCCATAAAAATCGTAGACCAACAAAATACATTAAGAAATCCGTTTCATTTGTGATCTCCCGCTGTTCTCCCAAGCTATTATGCAATAAACATTACCAAATATCAATGATAACCGACATTAAAACGCAACATATATAAGCTAACAAATATGAGTTATAGCTTGCAGTCGAAAACACTTACAAATTTACATATTTGTTTTGCTTTCATTGACGCGAGCTGCGAACTGTGGTACGTCTTCGTTTGTTTACGCCGTGTGCAGCACACATTTCAATATTTAGCATCGCATGCAACATTGTTGCGAGTTTGCAGTGCCCGCGTAGTGCCGGACTTTGTTATTTTATTTACTAGTACTAGTAACTAACGGTTCGTCTGTCTAGCACATGTTAAGTGCCCCCTGCCGATCAAACATCTACGGGCCCACGTCAATGCATATTATCTACACGCAAGCAGAAAAAAAACTTGGACTCTAACATAGCCAAATAATAAAGTATGTAAATTGACATATGTTGATGAATAGCAAAGATATCAATATGAATAATAATTGTATTAATAAATAAACCGTTTGTGTCGAATTTTGAAAGAACAACCTTCCAGCAACTCATCACTGCGAGAAATATGACTAAAATATGTACCGAATGAATTCAAATAGATTTTTGCAATACCCCTGTTTTCAAACCTTTCCGAGGTCCTCTAAGAGCACTCATCGTATTATCATATTTAATCATATCAAGATCCAAAATGGAGACTGCACCTTGGAATCATGTGTCTACATTTACCACATAGATACTAACGAGACTTTTTATATTAAAATTAGTAAAAACCTGCAAACTTTTTCGAGTCCTTTCCGGGTCCATTACACTGTAATTAGGTTTAAGAAAAAACAGACATATTTGATGCTATAAGAAGACGATACACGAAACTTCGATTCCTCTTACAATCGCGTGCGCAACTTCCATCTTTTTCATTTCATAACTTGAGTTAGCTGGAAACATTACGCCTGTTCATCTTCGCCTCTTGCTGTATTCCAAGCGAATATATTATGGTCGTTTTATTTTGGGATTGTTAAATACATCATCATTGGATGTACTAAACATTAATATATTCATCAAAATATGCAAACATAGTATGTTTCAACAGTATAAATAATACTTTCAAAGCTTTTTGCTGTGAAAAAAATCTTAAAGTATAGTTACGACAATACATAATTTAAAAAGTAATGAATGCAAAAGAAGCACGTCAGGAATGTACGGGCGGTGATAATTGGCACTTGGTACTGCCTGCCTACCCTGTAAAGGACCTAGACGTAAAGATTATAAGAAACAAAATACTAATAACCATACCCCGTTTAAAAAAACTGCATAGTCGAGAACAAAGTGAAACGAACTTCCTCATTTTTAATACATTATAATTATATTATTCGTAATTAATGTAGCTGTTATAACATAGGAACAAAAATATTTTCTGTCTTTCTTTCATAAAATATTAGTACCTCGACCGCTAATAGTGAAGGAAGTCAGCCCGTTACCTAGAAGCAATGCATGCAGCTTAAACCTCACTTATGATAATTACACGGTGTGCGAGATAACCGCGCGATAGTACACCATAACTCGCACGGAACGAGAGGGAACGAAAGTGAACGAGAACGAGATATTAACTCAGAATGAATGTTACCACCGACGCCTTTGTATGGAACGTTCCGCGGCTGTAAAACACCAAAATTCTCTTTAGATGAACTACATAACGGGTGTATCGCAATAGACTCACCGACTATTCCATTGTGGAACGTAAAACGTAACTGGTGAAACGTGGAAGTGTAATATACTCCTCTGCTTACCCTTTCGGAGATTACAGACATGATATTTTTTACGTAACGAGTTTTTGTACTATACAAAGTATAGGACAAAGAATGAAACTAATAAAAATTAACTATAATGAATGATATCAAGCATCCCATGCTTTTAGAACAATGGCATTAATTTTCTCATCAGTCGTTTTCTTATATATAATTTATTTATTTTAAAGTTAAGTATGTTTACAATATAATATTAGCAAATTACTTGGCTTTTAATCAGAGGATTTGTGCTTTGTATGATGTAACAGTGCAACACTTAAAAAATATTACCCGAAACACAAAACAGAAACAAGTCGAAGATATTCACACATAAACTCAACTAAAATATTAAAATGGACTATCTGTTCCAATCTTCGAGCCAAACTCATAATTATAATCCTAAATCGAACGCAGGTCGCGTTCAGGCTCAGACAAATATAAAAAAAAGATAGGTGGAGTTTAATTAGAAATTTAACCTGCTAATAAATTACATATGGCCACCACCCAAGGTGTGGCAACACTCGACTTATTTCCCCTGAGAAATAATGCTCGCGTCGGCTTGCAACGCTCCATTCATTTCTGGTTATTTTTGTAACGTCTCGTTTCCAAAATTAAATGTTTATTATGTCAGTTTCACAGAAAACGTATTGTCGCCATTAGCGTCTCACGAACTACCGTTATTTTTATTTTATTCTACTTAACTACGAAAACTAATTCTAATGTTCTTATAAATGAGTTATAAATTTTTCTCTGTTCTAAATTATTGTTCCGCTAGGCAACGCGCGCGATCTCGTCCGCTTTATTAATACGACGCTCATTTTGTTAGGTTTCTGAACGAAATAACATCTTATTATTATAAATTTAGGTAGCATTAACATTCCCGTGGCTAAAGTCACGCTTACAAGCAGAATAATAATAATAACAATGTCATGGGACAACTAACATACGACCATTGAATCACAAACTAGGGAGTCTTCTCTATAGTGACCAGACAACTGACAAATTACATGCATAAATTTCCTAATACACACTTGACCAGATAACTTTGCAGTAAGACTCAGAACGAATGCGGTTCATCACAAATATTTAGCCATGGTGCAAACGGAACCCATTATCTGCAACTCGAGATGGTCTCTAACTACTGGACCACCAGGGTAGTTGATTGTGAGATATTTAATGAACATTTTATTCCGGACATCATAAACAAATTATCCTGGACAAACAGACGTAAATTCTGACTACTTTTCAGCTTTGAGTCTTCGGTTTCAAAAATAGTCACACACTTCTGAATTCACAACTTGACAATATAAGACAGAGGATAGATATATGTATAGATATGTCTCCTAAACAGTTTTAATGTTCTGGCCCATTGAATACAAATACATTTTTTGCTCCGTTAGAAATAATAAAAGTTATAAACGTATCAGTTTCGTAGCTGAATATATTTAATGAATGGGCAATTACATACAAGTTGCAGCTATTCTGAGTCAAAATGCGTCATTTCCGAACAAAATCAGAATCAAAGACCCCATAAATACTTTTAACTGCATGAATATATTAGATTCAAGTAAAAAGAACGTATAAGAAATCAGGCGATATGTTATCTGTAATCAGAATATGTGAGAACGTTGTTCACAGATAAAATATATTTGGGAGTTTTTCTTAATTCAACTTTTTTAAAGTCAGTGTTTGGCGTAGGTGATAATATTAAACATTCGTTCCTTATTTTATCATTGGTGTAATAAAGAATAGATAAAAATAAAATATATCAACGGGACAGCGTGGTAAATTTATATTTTAGTTCGGCTGAGAATTTAAATAAATTATAATTTGAAAAAACGCTTTAGTAGCATAATGTGGTAATAACATTTAAAAAAATCATTAAGATTGAAAGAATAAAATACAATAGAAATTTACTAAATGAATACAGTTAAGTTACTTGTAACGATTTCAAAATTAGAACAAATTGATTATTTAATAAGAATCGTTTTATGCTGAAAACGTGGGTTTTTTGATATCCAATTGTTATGAATTATTTCAATAGTAGCTATGAGTAACAACGGAGTGTTAATTTAAATATAGTACGAACATTCCTTAAAATAAGCACCTATAACAGATTTGCTTTTTTTATACTTAGGTAAAGGTTGCTAAAGAAACTAAAAACACAACTGGAATATGAATCATTGTGATGGTGTAACATTTACTAAGAGCAACTCTGACGGTTCTGATGCGCAGGAAGAACGGCTAATAAAAGAGTGATAAAACGGACATATAACTTAAACGTCGACGGTAGAAGTTGCCGAGAGGTGACCAAAACTTACCTGTCTTGACCAAATTAGTCAAATACTGGCTGATGAGGAAGTCAAGTCTCCCAAACGGCGTGAAAATATGAAGAACGATACGTATATAAGAAGTATGTCAAATCTGCTAAGATGGAGGAATTACAGAGTTACAGTAACAGAGTTACAGCGTGACTGCAAAGAAAATTAAGTATAAATATCGTACGAAGCCTTTCGTCTGAACACAGACCAGAAAGCACCGTTTTTGCTTTCATACCAAAAATACGCCAACAAATAAAAATAGAGCAAAATACGATAAATGGTTCTTTACGTATACAAAAACTTTTAAAATAATCGAATAAAATGATCGAAACGACTTTTGTGCAGACGTTTTTAAGTGACATTAAACGATAAGTTTTTAAGTGACAGTTAAAAGTTGAAGATAAATATATAGGTCAGGAATCATTAGAACGAGTGACGGCGAATTGCTCTATTTGCATTTCCCCGAACTGGAGAGCACTTGAACATCACATCTTAATTAGTAACAGCCAGTTAGCCTCATTAGTGCCGATGGCTAGCGAAGGTCATCGAGTCCACGTTTTGGTAAAATGATCGTAGGTCGCTTTCCTACCGACTGATCTGACGACCTTAAGAAAACAGCTGAATACAGGTCCAGGACTGAGTCGAGAGACGTCGATTGAAGGGGGGGTCAAGCACTAAACTTTTAAAGACTGAAAGATGGGTGAATGGACTGATCCATGGAAACCTCAACCGGGGTTTTTTCTTCCAATGCTATCAATTTTAAGATTGCATTGGGAGCACCATCACAATCACTTTCTAGTCTAATTATATTTCAATCTTTTGAAATACCACAGTATTAAGTGAGTGTCATTTAAAAGCATTCCACTAAAGCAACTTACGCGTGTGTTATCTTTCCCACTATCAGATAAATAAGTGAGATAGCGAAAGAGTTAACTGCCACTTAACTTTTTAATGAGAGTTCGAAGTTACCGTAATGATGCGGGAAAATTCATTCCACATCCACGCTTTTTTTCGCATATTATAAAAGTCGCACCGATCGTGCTGACCACCTGATGTTAAATTATCACTAAGATAACATGTGTAATCTTAACGATAATTATGTGTTCTGCACAGTAAGCGAAACACCTAGCAAAGTACTGTCATTAAAAGTTGACGACATACATAAAACAGGTGTTCCATCATTAACAAGGGGAGCGAAAAAAGCACAATATACTAAGTAGAAGAAATCACTAAAACCGACATATATTGACTAACAGCAAAAGAAATGTCTAAAGTGGATAAGCGATTAATAACAGTTGAGGAATAAACAAAACCAATAAAACATGATTAGCAGTTGAAGATATAAGTGAAAGAAATGTTCCGCCACTAACGGTACAAGTAAAATCTCAAACAAATCTCAGGCTGCATTTCAAACAAGTTGTATAGAAAACGAGTGAAACAAATATGCTATGATTAATAATCGCAGAAATAATTATAACAAAGTCACGACTAACAGAACGAATAATTAACTTACACCGAGGAGAATATGAAGTGATACAACAGGAGATAAACAAAATTAAAAACGGAAAAGAAAGAGACTACCTTCTTTGACGTATATTTTTGTACTCAAAGAAGACGAAGATAAAAGTGACGAGCACGTGGCGAAAGAAACAATTTCAACAGAAACACTATGGAAAAAGAGAACAGAAGACATGTCCAAAATGTACCTTTATAGATATCTACTCGTAAGTTCAGTTTTCGTTTTCAGATTGAGTAAACTAAGCATAATCAAGATTCGTGTAATTCGAGATAAGTTTACGAGGTTTACGTTTTCGAGGTAAGTTTACGAGTAGATCGGCCTAAGTTGAAATGCATTACGCTCTAAAAGTCAGAACATTCTGCAAACTACTGCTTATCGGCGATAGATACTGTTGCAATGAAATTTACAGTAGAAATTAATATCTCCCAACATGTTGACAATCCATTTATATTGAAAAATTATTAGCGTAATATAATACAAATTTTAATAAATTCATAAATTAAAGCTAAAAAGTATTTATACAATACTTATAGCCATTAACATTTGTATATATCTAACATTATATTATATTATACAGAATGCATAATCAGCTGTTAATGTCGTTGCATCCAGATGTCGCTATTCAATTGTATAATCGGCTATATTGTGAATTGTCCAAACATTTAGTACCATATTGTGATTATGTTATTAAATCTAAAATCGTTATATTTCTTTACATATTATTATTCAATTAAATATTTACTATAGATATTTATTTGTATATCTATTAAACAAATTAATAATAGACATAAGTGGTATAGCTTTTGTACTACGTAATGTTCAATAGCTTTTAATATACACAGAACGAAAAATATTTTAAATAAATTCAATTTCCAACAAATTGCATTCTCTTCAGATTACATTTACAATAACCACTTGTATTAAAACAATAAATATATGAGAAGTCAAAACAGTCAATGTAAAATACATGATTCATACACAGCACAGCCACGTGTCATAATAAACAATATATAACATAATATACATCATATATTTATCATATAAACTACTCATGACTTATACAGACATTGCTCAGATGCCATGCAATATGCAACAGATAATTAATTATTTACGACACTCGACTAAACAAAAGATTAAAGTTTATTAAATCGCAAACAAAGAGAAAACATAAATAGCATAAAACAATATGACGCCATCCAGTCATAAAGAAATATATGGAGGCGATATTTATTATATTAATATAATTAAACAAGGTCTTCTCGTAAGAAGAAAATAAGTGTACCTATATTTTAATTCATTTGACGTGCTTGCAGTCATTACTTTCCAACTAGACTTCCGAGTGTTCATTTCGACACTTCATGGTATACCGAATCAATAAAATCACATTTTTTTTGTCGCCGGAGTGATTATGATGCAAATTAGTACACTGTACCCACATGTGAATTGTGTCATAATTATATATCTTAACTATTGATTAGTTTAAATAATATTTTTGCATCCTCCGATAAGGGATTTACGAGGATACTATGGTAATAACCAACTAAATTTGACCTGGGTCCAATAACTTCACGTTTAACAGAATTCTGTATACATTCCATCCATACATGATAAAAGTCATCAACCACATTGCACGTTGGGCAGTTCGGGGTTGTGACCTCATATACTTGGGCATACTATACTCCTACAGATTCCTAAATATACTTGGGCATACTATAAAGTCTATAAATTGCCCAATTTTATTATCGGACAACAGCATACATCAAAAAACTTCAAATCCATTGAAATTCGACAAGAAACTCGTATTATAGCGTCTGTATCATTCGCACGTTCATCCAGCATTAGTATAAACTAAAACTTACTTAAACTATCTCTTAGATAACACAGATAACATTTTAGTAATTAAATACACGACAAACACAAAGCGCTCGCAGAAATACCTCGCACAGTTGGATAAACAATTAGCGCAATTATTAAACCCGGCGAGAGAACAAAGGGAATGCTTCAACTGGTATAATTTTTCAAGCTAGGCAAATAGATAACCTTTCCATATGATATATTGTTGCTGTTCTCTAGTATAGAGTTCCAACTGCGAGTATTTACATGATAATAAATTGAACCGTCAATTATAATGGAAAAATTAAAGACGAAGAATATAATATTTTGCAGCTCTGCCGCGTAAATGTAGAAAGATTTGATGTAAGTTTAGCATCATTAATTTAAGTATGGTTATTAATAAGTTACTTGAGGTGTTCAGAAGGGTTTGGTGGATAAAGACGAGTTGATGTATTGAAATTGATTATTATCATCGTCACTGGGTGGAATGTGAGGATTAAAGCCGTAGCTCATCAAGCTGAGCAAGTGAAAATACAAGATTACCTGCTTATCGACTAAAATACTAGCAGCATTTATGTTTTAATGCTTGAAAATTCTCATCGCACTTCAACCATAATCAATATAAAAAAAATAATAAAAGTGACCTGAATACATATAAAGGAACACATCAAATTCTTTGTAGATTCGAAATATAAATATGAAAACACAGTCTGAACCAAAAAACGGAGGATTTCCAAAAAGCAATAGTGCTCGATTAAATCAGTCTACCCGTATACGTGGCCAACATGACCGCGGTGTCGATTCAAGCTTCCAACGTTGCCTTCCTAGAAGCAATATCATCAACTACACGAGTACTATTCTACTGTTTACTAGAAATATATAATGCACGTCAGGTTGTTGTTTCGTGCGGTTAAAACTCTCGCGTGTCATTTTTTATCGCGATCGTAAAGTTTTTGTTTAAATTTACCAAAAAAACTCATATAAATAACCCTGAAAACGACGCAGGCATGTCGTTTATAAACTGACACTGACACGAATGAAGTTGCTTACGAATGGGTTATGAAGAAGGGTTAAAATATTCCACGTGGGACGTAAACGTAACCGGTGAAACGTGGGAGGTTACTGCTCTATTTACCCTGTCGGGGATTACGGGCGTGATGTTGCGTTAAAATATACATATGTATATGTAATAATACAATGAAGCTGTTTCATTGCGTATGATCAGTAGAGTTCGTGCATTAACGTATCATCAGACTATTGATAAGCTTTACAATAAGAGGCCCACTGCAAATGAATTTTTTTAAAGGATCTGCCATTAGAATAAGCACAAAGATCATAAAGAGACATTAATATGCATCTACAATTCCAGAGAACATGATTAAAAAATTTAATCGTAAGAGTATACTCATTTTCCTGATCAACTGATTACAGAGAGATCGCCTGTTTTACGCTGTCGGTATTGTGTAGGTGGTTTTAATTAACTAGCTCAACTTGAAGTCATTAGTCAAATATTTCGGAACGAATAAAATACTGTGTCGCAATAAAATTGATTGTTACAATGCAACGCGCGTTCTTTGTTTAAAAAGGCTGTATTTTTCTTTTTTAATTATTTATTTATTACGTGGACCGTAACATAAACAAATCCTTTTGTTCTGCTATAACAACTGCACACTACTATGAAACAAACGTATAACTTTATGAATCACACAAATTGAATCATATGAATTATGTATATTATGAATCACATAATTAAAATTTAAGTTTAGATTAACGTCGAGTCACGAACAAAGGACATATAGGTACAAACAGAATATTTACAATGTCTATACATTCCAAGACATTTTTACTATTATTTCGCTTAAGCAATTAAAAAATTGAAATAAAATATGGCTATTTATAATCACTCATGCATGTTACGAAAGTTCAATGCTCACAACAAATGCATGCAACAGAGTAGTAAATATTAAAGTACTATTAAACATGGGAAGACATGTACCTACATGAAACCATTTATATTTACATATGCGCAGCGACCCCTATAGCACCCAAGTAATCGTGTTCTGAGACCAGTATCCAGACACCGATTCCAGAGAACGCTGTGAAAGAAATAAATAGATCTGTTCATTTTGGGTTAATTACAAATATCTACGAACTTGTCATCTGTATATCCTTTCATTTTATGCCTCTTAAGTATGCAGAGTCTATTTATTAATCTACTAAGTTCAACCCTTTGCAATGGCACAGTTCTCGTTGTATTTGCAATAAAGAAATTCAGTTTCCTTCCGTTTTGCCGTCTTGAGCAGACGAAAGCATATCTTATTATATCGTTTACAACAGATACAGAAACAAAGACGGTACTTCAAGTCGGTAATCCCCAAAAGAGTAGGCAGACTAGTGTAGTACACTCCTATGTTTCATCAGTTACGTTTTTACGTCCCACTATAGAATAGGTGATAAGCCACACAGCAGACATAAATCTACACCCGGGATTTAAATCCAGGACCTCTCGATCAACAGTCGTGTTGCAACCACTCGACCAACAAGGCAGTCAATTGTGCAATAATATGCATTAATAATGCTTACTTCTGCCCACACACTCCCTATTTCCCATTTGAAGAAACCAGTTATATTTATGTATCACTGGCTAATACTTGCAAAATTTTAATAAAAAAAAAAAAACAAAAATGTCACTGTCATTTGTCAGTCGTCAATGTATTAATTCTTTTTATCGATTACGACGCTATGTATTACTTATAGCTTTCACTAAGATATAACAAAGACCATTTAATATCGTATTATTTTATTGTTATACAGTCGTTTATTACAGGTTTTACCAATATATTAGGATTAGATGTTAAGAGATTGGATGAAGAGGAATCGTAAACTATTTATTGGTAATTGTCCTTCACGACTCGCGTGCCACTTAAGGTAATTGATTGTACATTGTATGGTAATAGTACTGTGTCAAATTCCCTCACGCAAATGCCAAAAACAACTGCAAAGTTTCAAGTCCAAGACACATATCTACTAGCAAATATATATTTATACATACATATATTGAAGTATTATAATATTATAGATCGGCTGTATAAAGACAATATAGTTTATGTATATTTGATAGGCATTGATTGTTAATTTCAATAAATAATTTTGTTCTGGCAGCACTGTTCCCATTCATGAATTTTGTTGTAAACATATTCACGTAATCTAAGGGAGATTTTAATACATATTTTTTTAAAAATGTGTATCTACTCGTATATATCGAATACTTAATAATTCTGTATTTCTTACATGGCAATATATTTTTACTTGCACATAATACTAATGCGCCGGTTACGTTAATTTAAAAGCCCTTAGTCAGAAACAGAAATGCATCACGTTTTCAACGCCCCTTGACCTCCTCGTAACTTCCCATGGTACCCGCACAGACATTTGCAGAAACATTCAAAGCAAATCCCCCATACTCAGCTCGCAATGTAACTTATAACCTAATACGTTCTTAGTAAGATTCGTTCCCGATCTTAGCAACTTCACATTTCTACAACTACATTGTAAGGTGACCATTACAAACATTTTGGATATTTCCTAAACGTATTTTTATTCTGAAAATAATTCGCGTTTATTTCGGACGAGGATATTTAGGCATAGCCTTAACTATGGTATTATAAAATTATATTTTAGGAGAGTTAATAAATATAACATATTGTTTCGACTGCAATTCAAAAAAGATCTAAAAAGTTAGGTTAGTATACAACATTAGTCAGAGACAGCGCTTATAACGATGAAAGATAATAGTTAATGCTTTAAAGACAAGTAAACTGACGTTATCGTTTGGTATTAGTTGTTGATAGAGAGATAGATTAGAGTAGATAATATTACGAGAAACCTGTATTTTAGTGACTTGGTACGCCTTACAATTCGGCGCCATTCCTCTCCTACCTGAAGAAAGTTTATACTAAATTGGATGCAGCGTAGTATACTCCCACATTTCACCCGTTACGTTTTGCGTTCAAAAATCTAAGTTAGAAAATGTAAATTAGAAAATCCAATAGTACCCGACCAGGGATTATATTAATAGATTGTGCAACAGGTAATAATACAAAAATGTATAGATAAGTTCGTAATTATCCCAATAGTTGTCGAACGCATAGTCACAGCACAGCGGCGTTTGGACACTGAAAGGCCGCAGCTCTGACCGCAGATAGCGGCGCGTTTGATGTCCGCTCGCCGCTCGCTCCGCCTGACACGATGTATGGACTCTATTTACCCATCGCCGCGACTTGCGCCGTCTCCACACTTGTTAACACTAAACTGACCACGACTGACGGTAAATCTGACATGTGTAAACAGTTCCATTGACGAGCCCAGCCATGCAAATATTTTATAAATGTATTAAACACTACGCATTTCTTAGAACCTGAAATCTCGGCTTGATATATAACACGTTATGCACAATACATTGTTATTATTATTACTATTACCATTAATTGATTATTCCCATTAAAATAGACTAATATTTAAAATTATATGGCTTATCCCATTTAACATAACTGTCATAATTTCGATGACAAAATCAATGTTACTTCATCTGCTATGTTATTTGATTGTATCCAAAGTCCATAACAAATTTATGACGTATTTTATAATTGGATTTAAGCGGACAATACACATATTCGAGTTGACTGTGTTTTATACTGTTCATTTTTGCAACTATTAATTAAGTAGTAACAGATAGCTTTTGCTAACGTAGGACGTCCTCCAGCTAGGCGGAGTGACGATATATGCAGTGACTGGCAGCGGTTGGAAGCGTAGAGCTGAAGATCGAGCTCAGTGGCGCGCTATTGGAGAGGCCTATGTCCAGCAGTGGACGGAAATGGGCAGATGATGATAAAAGCTAAATCCGGAACAATCCGCAACAAATCTGCGACATAACACGATGTGCTGCTATTATATGTAGGGACTCCCAGCGATGAATGGACTTTATTTGCCCACTGGCGTATGTTAATGGGTGTACACAGCCGCTTACAGTGCCAAAAACATCGTTTTAAAACATAACGGGCCTTGTAATGCGGTGTCACTGACTCCACTTGCCCTTGCGAGACGTTGGCTTCGGTGTGACATAAAAACACGTCATAAAACACGTAGATACCAAGCTGCAGAGTTGCAATTACATTATGACAAGAATTAAACCGAAGAACGTTTATAACCGCTCAAGCTCGCCGTGATATATTTTCTTCCTTTCTAAGACAATAAAATTATCGTTAACCAAAAATTCTTGAACTTTGTCGCAATCTTTGTATTATAAAAAGTGTTACGAAAACGTCCGTAAACTGATTCCTTTGTTAAGAATAAAAGCGTAGAAAGCAAAATCTCACGGACTTGATTAGATACTATACACATAGATTTGATTTTCTGCATCTTCCTCTCACCTTTCGAATTTCTAAATGGCTTTAGCCGTTGTCATATTGCATCAAGTGTGTAATTTGTATTGTTATTATAAATGCCTCTATAAATACCTCAGTCTGTCTGTCCATCATATATCTTATTTACGGCTTAATCGCTGAACAGATTCCCATATGATTTGTTATAAATTAAGCCAAATCCGCGGAAAGGGTTGAAGCTAATTTGAACACTCCAATCATCCCTTAAATAATTAGAATGAGGTATAAAATATATAAATAATTATTTAGGTATCAATGCGCAGCATGTCTTAATAATAATATATTAAGTAGCTATCTCATTTCGATTCAAAGCCATCCTGATGCGGAATACTCAGTTCAAACGTCACTTAATTCCAACCTGAACTTATAAGTGCAAAATACTCCATTGAATGTCCACTAAGAGCAGAGCCTTTTAATTTGTCGCTGCGAGACTCAAAGCTGCAATTTGTCAGTGTCCCTTATCGGGAATCAATTCAACGATCAAGATCGATATAGACGCGTCCGATTATCCGATTACGAATCGATTCAGCATGATTGTTACACCATGAATAGCGAACGATTCCGATGATGACTGTATTGTTTAATCTCATATCGAATATCAATAGCGGCCCCTCGTGGGCGTGGAATACTGATGTCACAGCAAGCTATGCAAGCACTGACATGTACCACTTGACAATGCAGTCACGATTTACTGCTTGACAATCTATTTTGAATTAATACAAAGTTGGTCAGCCACTCCGCTTAAACACTTGGTACACAGTGTTGCAATTATATTGCATTGGATTTTAAAACTTGCGCGCTAGTAATTTGTCAATTAATCAACTATTGACTTATCTAGTTACTTTACTCTATTTAAAATATTTGTCAGATAAAAACACCCTATAATCATCTACATTAATAAATCTACGAATAAATAAAGAAGTGGGCAGCTATTTCAACATTTTTGTCAGTTTTACTATTCATTGGGTTGTCAAACTTTTTTGCGCCTTAACATAGACCCTGGAAGATCTACCGTCTAATATCAAACTGCCTTATTTTTCATTGAATGTGGAATTAGAAAAAAAATATATAAATATATAGTTTACTTAAAGTATGAAATATGAATTACGTTACTTAATAGCCTATAATTATGTGCACAGTGAATGTCCTTCCGAGTGATTACGAGTTATAACGTACTAAACGTAACATCACGCTTTTAATCTCTGAAGGGGTAGGCAGAGGAGTAAGGAACAATGCCACGTTTTATCTATTGCATTTACGTCCCATGTTATCATGGATTACTAGAGTCAAATATTGAGCTGGTACTGAGACACTTCTGCCTAAAATTGCAATTCTGTATTACATTTAGTCTAACAATGCGTATAATAAAGAACAAATTATTTTCTAGCGCTTTTATAATATCCAAAATAAGAAAAGAATATTAATTACTACTATTATAAGAAAAACGCTTCATTAATCTAGTAGTTACAAGTACCAATCGAGAGATACTGGGTACGATCCCCTGGTCTTATACGTTTAGATTTACCTATCTTGAAATTTTGAGTAATGTGTAATTATTTCTTCGAATGAAAACACAAAACAAAAGCTACTTTTTAAGCGTACGCGTGGGAATAAAACAAAAATATTTTGATTAACCGAGAAAGTAGTTCCGAATTTACATTTTAACGATCAACTTATTTCCCGAAGCCGGCCTCTTTTGGTTAAAATTATCTATATGTCATCATTAGACGTCATTCGTCGTAAACACGCAAAACGGGACCGCTAGATGGCGTTATAAATAGATATTTATGTTAAAGATCAAAAGGCGAAGACAAACTATTAGAAATATTAGAACGGAGATTTTGAAGTCGTCTCGTGTACACGTTTGTAGACCGTCTCGTTAAATTATCTTAAACGAACTCTCGACAGTTGCACTTCAAAGGCGACGTGTCGTTGGAAGAGACAACGCCGTAATAAATTGGCAGTATTAAATATTGACTGATGAAAAGTAGCAACTTTGTACGTGCTATGACAACTCACATCTGGTTGTTAATAATTTATTTCCTTTTGTGGATATAGTTTTACGGTTGACAACTTTGCATACAAAGTATTTACCTTCAAATATTATTATTGCGCCCACCATAACATTCTCGGAGATTTTCTTAACAGTTACAAAATCGAACAGATAATAAATGGACGGGGCAAAACGATAAAAATTTTAATGAGCTACGATGCCGTAGAAATGTCCATTCTACACAAACCATAAATGGATACCAATAACAATTAACATTTTCATAATAGAAAAGAATTTATTCAATCTGTACAACTCTATCTGATTTGCATCCGTTGACTTCCGTCGTTGTGACCGGTTCGAGCAGATGTTCACTAAATCCAAAAATTTATTGAAAAATTATTCCGCATCATCGCGCGTTTGTTTAATGGCCGGCTTTATTATCCATACCATAGATAAAGAACCTGTCTGCTTATCATTAGGCTCCATTTCAAGATTAATGTACTTACTTCACCACCGTCGAGTAACTGGAAGCTAAACTTAAGCTAGCCAAGAAACGCTAAGTCAATAATTGCACAAGTAACTGTTTAAGGCACGTATTTAGGCGCGCCTCTTTCAAAATACACCTTTCTATTTTATTCAGAGAATATCATTATCGATGCATAGCAATCGTTCAACCGTGTCAAAGGCTATTAGAACAGTAATATAAAACTCGGCGCATACGCCTTAATTACCTACTACAGGTTATCTGTCCGAATTGGCAACTAGATTCAACCAAACGATGAACTTTAAAAGTTCAGACACTGTTCTGAATTGATCTGTCTTAACTTCGTTAACGCAATCGTCATCAACAGCCTACACCCACAGCTGGACATGTAACTACAGTAACGGGCGCCGTTAAGCCCTAGTCTCGGCTTACGGCATCTACGAGTAGTTTTACAAACTAAAACGTCATCATCATCATCAACCTACTTCCATTCACTGCCAGATACTGGTCTTCCCAGTAGTACGCCACAGAGTGACCTTCAGCTCTTCGCTTCCAACCGCTGCCAACCGCTTTGCCAACTTAAAGATATAAATTAAATTCTCAAGCGATGATTTCGTAATACATTTCTCCGCTAACGTCGAAGAGGAATAACCAACATCGGCATACGGAAACAAGCGTCGATATATGTCGAGATTGTTCGCGTGATATCTAATAGATATACTAGATACACGCCGAATGCAAATTGCGAAAAATACGCGGAGGAATTCTCCAGATGTATCCGTCGATACGCCGCGTCAACTTCGTACTGCGTTTCTCTCGGCGTATTCTCGGACAAAGTTTCACTTGCTGCTGGTAGTGCGATGCTATTGGCCAATTTAACTCGCGTGGTCCATTTATAGAACCGTCTTTGTCATGTTTGACTGTGACATTATAAAATATTGGTACTCAATACCTATTTTTGTTATTATGTCTTTACAAAAAGTTCGGGGGTTACGGGGAAGGTACAGAGCATCGAGTGTAAAATGATCTGTCATTCTTCAGTCTCATCATACCCGCACGTCAGTTACGAAGCCCCATCTAGTATCTTATCTATTCGGTCATAATAGTTTTGATCTCCTTCAACACCTGCATAAAATTGTGCACCTAAATCAATTCACGAGCTCAATTTATAATTCTTGTTAGTTAGCCCTTTTGAATCTCAATAACCGCTCAAATATGGCTACAGAACAACGCATAGACCTGTTCTTTTAAATATAATTGTGTCTATTATCTATTATCTTCAGCAGTAGAAGCCTTAGAGGCTGAACCAGCAGCTGCAAATAGATATTGTGGTATGTATGGGATATCGCAATGATCCCGCCAGCGCGGCGATCAGATAAAATGCGAACGGAAACATCGAATAAGCTGTGTCCCGTCGGACCTCGTTCGACCGTTTTGTTTGCATCTGATCTGCAGCATTATATTGGATTGTTTGATCGAATACCCTTTATACAGGACATTGGAATTATACACCAATTACATATATTAAAATTCCACAAATGAAAAGCAAACAATAAACAAATACAAATCGTATAAATTAAATATTAAGAAAAGAAAAGTGAACAAGTCACTGGAATTGTACACCAATCGAAAATTAAAAATAAATTAAAATTTCAGAACAGAAAACTAAACGAGACAAAGAAATCATCTAAATAAAGATACCATGATAAAAAGTAGAAGAAAATTTTAATTGTGTATGGTAACATTGTATGGAAATTTAAAAACATTTATAAAATATCGCTTGGGCATCTTCAGGAATCTTGTTTAGGCACAATGTTTCGAGAGTGGCAATGAAATATTTGAATGTCGTGTACTTTTGAGTGCATTAAGCTCGATAAGCGAAATGGCTTTCGCTACAATAATTTGTTTATTACACACACACATACATACTTTACTAAATAAACGTAACAATCTACCACAAGATACTTGTAAGACTTAGTTTACACGCATCATCATCATCGTCAGCCTCTTGTTATCCACTGCTGGACATAGGCCTCCCCTAATCGGCACCACTCCGTCCGGTCCTGAGCCTTACGAATCAACTTCCTGTACGTAAAAACCAAATATTAATTAACAGCATTGTGGTCGGCGGCTAAGTTGAAAATGATAATAAGAATAACCTTGTTATCAACAGTTATTTTTGAATCAGCGATGCGATCTCAATTTCCAGATGCATCATAACTGTAAGCCCTCCACAATGTCCCTTGTTAACATTCCACATAATTCTCAATTAGTTTTGCTGTAAGGTTATCTGCACACCGCGCCGACTGGTTATAAACGTTCGCGAACATTCTCCAACACTTTACAAGAAAAAATTTAATATAAATGCCAATTTGAGCGTTTATTTTCTGTAGAAATTTTTCAGTCACACTCTGTCTGTTCATTGATCAAGATATCAAACATTTAAACATCTGTTATAAGACTATGTATACTTCTATTTGTAGATAAAAAGGCGCATTTAATATTGTAAATTCCATTATAAGAAAATTTGTACCCGAAGCGCTATGATACAGTCAAAATTTGTAAAAAACTATATAACGGAATCTTTTGCTATAGATAAAGTTAATTCGGATTTAAATTCGAAAATAAAAACTAGCTGAAATCATTGCGCTCCATGAGTAGTCACCTCACAGACGAACTGTTTGTACCTATACTGTTAGTGACGACCTCATCAGTTAAACAACGCAGTTCGTCCTTAATATACAGAGTAAGTACATATTATGTAGGCTTCATTTTTATTAGTGATTAATATCGGCCAAACCGATTTCGAAATAACTTTTAAAGAATCAACTATGAGAACATGCAGGTCAAGCTAATAAAAGCGCGGTAAAAACGCTTCTACTTCGCGATTTAGGCGATAGTGCTGCCAACTACCGACGAAGCTATCATTCGTTGAGTAAGAAAATTATGCCACTACCCACAATTAAAAGAACACTCAATTGGGAATGCTAGTTTTATACACCAATCATCACACGATACGGGTTACATTGTCGTACAGTTAGCAGACTTCGTCACCATTTTCGAAATGATGTACCCGCGCCTCACCGCGTATTACCCGCGAACCGCAAAGCGTAAACAGTTTTAGACGCGAACGTTGAATAACAAAGATTATTGTCATTTGGCTCTCACCCAACTCCGGAATGAGTCAGGCTTGTGCATGTATTATTAAACAATGCCTCGGTGCATCCTTGGGCTTCCTCGTTCAATTGTTTTAGTTTATGAGTCAACAAGTGGCGATGTCTATGAAATCTAAATCCTGCTGTTATAAACATGAGTCCAGTGATTAATTTCTTGGAAACGCACATTTTCAAACGAATAAACATAATATAGTTTACATTTCAGGCCTCTCAATGGTCAGCAGTGAGAGTTCTTCTCCTGATAACAAAAGAAAATGTAATAAAGTTATAAATGTCCCATATTGTAAGAACTGCCATTAATCTAATCAACAACTTACATATACTAATTGAATTAATTGAACCAATTAAGTGCATTCCTAAATCTAAATCTAAATCTAAATTTGTCCTCAACACCTGATGATGTCAGATGCGATCAGTTGTGGATTTGAGTTACCCAACGTCGTTACGCTAGCCAAAGGAGTTTTACATCTTTTCAAAATATTATTGTTATCAAGTCACACCTAAACTGGTAAAACTTCAAGTTTTATTGATCTGTAACTTGAATCCATAAAAAATACCATAAGTACTATATATGTTTATATAAATATATCTGTTTGTCTGTCTGTAATCTTTTCGTATAATAACCGCCAGTCCAATTTCATTAGAAAACAGTACAAATATAACTAGAAATATTTTCGAAGATACAAGCCACATAGAATACCTACATTTTAAAATGAAAACCCGAAAAGTTAAATAACAAAATGAACATTATTTGTACGGTAATTATTAAGATAGTTACTCAAACAAAGTCATAAGTAAATACGTCCTAGTCACGAAGAAATCAAACGAACGTAACATAAAAATCTCTCCCGTGTAATGAAGTTGATTTGTGATATGAAAAATAGTTATGAGGTAGCTTCGTAAAGTAGCAATAAAATGTTGTAATCCGAGAAGCTATAGTCCGACCGTTAAGGTTCTAAGTTTATTACAATATTTTCTCCATTTGTTATGGCCGCCGGCGTTTTATATTATTCGAAAATGTTAATCCCACGTCTCTGGGTGTCGCGACGGAGTACAACAGATGAAGAATCTTCTGTTCCTGTGAATGTGATCGTATTAGTTACTGCACGGGTTCCTTTGGGTTCGGTTAGGATAGTAGGAGCTTCGTCGCTGTAGCGATTTGACCTTTGTAGTATAGAGTATCAGAAACTAGACTATCATAAACTTAATTAAACTATACTGAAAACATGTAAAGAGTTCTTAATAAAAATGTACCCCGAACGAACGTTTTATTGTTGTCATAGTACTGTATGTATTCAATATGAACTTCACTATCCTTTATTTCAGTCTTTCATTGTAATACTTCTTGTAAATTCCATAGTTATAGTTTATAATTCCCCTAGGAATTGATGACGTATAATAAATACTCATCACCTCACCGTCCGCTTGTAATATCCAATAACTTAACGAGCTCGTCAGGTTCGATGGTCGTATAAAACGAATCCAAGTCAAAGCCACAATTATACATTTGAATTACAATGTATAATATATTTTACCCAGATTGTATACCGCGGTGTCTTGAAATATTTATATATAAGGAAGCAAGTAACCGAGCGAGCTATATAATAACAAATTCGTCATAACAAAGTGCTGTTATTGTTTTCTAATATATTCAACTATTACACCATCTACGTAGGCGTGATTTTAAAACCTGCTTCGGTAGTAGGTACTTCTATAGACAATTAGATGTTTTTCCTATTTTTTTTATAGATCCACTTCTGGACACGGGTCTCCTCTCGAGAATGAGAGGGTTAGATTGAGACAATTAGATACAGAGAATTCGATTGTATTTCTTATTTATTTTTCATACTCGCAATACTTATTTTTCATTTTAATCGTAATTTCTGTGAACATGAAAACTAATAATATCCTACTTCTAATTTAGATTAGCTCTAATTCTCCGACATCTAGTTCCGTTGTCGATCTAGATGGTACGACACTAAAATTAATAGACAAATGGGCCAACGCTCTCCAGCACGATCGGAACCCGCTTATTTATTTTGCTCCGAGCATTACCCGCGACGCTGGCCTAAATGTTGTCAGCCTTAAAAGGCTATGGAACGTTGCAAGTAAATCGCCATATTGTTAAAGTAAATTGGTATTTTACTGCACGAACTTTCGTGTGGCATACCCTTGTAAGGTGTTAGCTGTTGTGCATTTGCATGTAGAATAACGAATTTTGCTTTATTTTGAACTTTATACCGTGGACAATAGGTAAATATGAAATAATTGTGAACGTTTTTGTTTTCGCTAAAGTGGAGGTCTCGCTGTCGCTAGAATGAAATGTCAAACGCGATGACAGTCGTTAGTGCGACATCTAGCGGTCAGGTCGTAAAGTGTTTGGGTGCTTTTATGGGAAACGCAGTTAAAGCATGAGGCTTAATAAAGTTTTATAGCATTTAACTGTAAAATTGTGATTTCTCTTCATTGGTTAAGTGACACAAAAGCAAAGTTACTATCGTTCCTAAATTTTTGTCTCTCTGTGTGTTTTTTCCGACTAATCTCTGGAACGGTTGGACCGATTTTGACGGGACTTTCTCTGGCAGATAGTTGATGTAATAAGGAGTAACTTAGGCTACTGACATTTTAAAATTATAAAATAAAGTAATGTTGCAGTGTCCAAGTAGGTACTGTCCAGCACCGCGCGCAGCCCACTCGTATGCCACCACTGCGCAATAACTGAACAATAACTTTTTTATTAAATTCCACGCGAACGAAGTCGCGGGCACAGCTAGTACATATATTTAAACGCCACTATATATATATCTGTGATAATTATTTCATGCTAAAGCTATATCGTAAGTGTAAAGTGTTTAAAGCGAAAGTATTTTCGACGTTTTTAACATCTACAATATACCTATTGTTTAAGGTATTTTACCCTAGGATACCTATATTTGGCGGGATTAGATGATAGGTACATATAACACTGCTAAACACCTTTCACATTTAAATCTTATTAATCCTCATCTTTGGATTTATAAATCCTTAAGGGTTTTACCTACAAGACATTCAAGGAATTCCAAAATCGAATAACCTTAATTACACGTGATAATTACGCTCACCCGTATGTGTGTGCGTATTCCTATTAAATAACCGTTTTACGTGTTTCTTTGACAAATCAGTCGTAACATACAAAAGAGAATACTTTACGACGTCAACTACGCCGGCGAGGTCGCCCTTCTATCTTACTCTTGCCGCGCCCACATCTTATAGTTAAGCAGACTTGTGGAACGTTCTCGAACATATGAGTACAACGATAAATATCTAAACAAATAATTATAAAAGTTACTTTTACTGTATTAAAATTTAAAATACGTAACGTCACACCTGTAATCTCCGAAAACG
>DWME01000633.1:0-31151 GCA_018244795.1 Parelbella ahira ahira
TTCTGAGGTGTGTGAAGTTGCCAACCCGCACTTGGCCAGCGTGGCAGACTACGGCCTTAACTCTCTCAATATGAGAGGAGACCCATATTCCAAAAATGGAATGACAAATGGGCCGATTATATTATTATTATTGATTATTACCAATAACTGCGTTAGTTTCGCACCTGCAACCCCATTCTGCATGTTGTTGATCTTTCAACTAAAACGTAATTGTATCTTCAGTAGTTTGTTTCCTTACAAAACTGTAAATTAGTGATAAACATATTTCGGGTTTCAATTCAAGGGTAATTAATTATTAATTATCCTTTTTTAAAGTCGATACGATACGATAAGTTACGATACATTTATTTAAACTAATTATTATTGGCATTGAAGTAATATACACAAATAAAGAAATACAGGCAGCAAATACTATAATAACATGTACTTATAAAGTGTGAACTTTAAAATGGTTCATCTGAAAAATGCCAATAAATAATCATTTGGTTGTTGAATTGGATGACCGAATGCGTACTGTGATGTATTGAAAACCAAATGAGCGTAGCGCGCCGTAGAACGCCCGTAGTCACACACACGAGAGCCACTTTAATCGTTTCAAAAGAAATTATAGTTTTCAAAAGCTCTTAAAATTAATTACGAAAAGCTAACGGTTACTTTTGACAACATATCGTTACAGCAAACGGTAATCCAAATTACATCTGGGAAGTGGGCTGCTATTGTATACATTACAGAGCTGGTTCCCAAAGGCGGGTTATGTCCATAAATTATTGATACGGGTCTCGAACACGAGAACATTGTATAACACGAACTTACCTAAGAACGAGATTAGAATTTTTTAAATAATATCTTACAAACCAAACGTAACACGTTTTATATAATTTGTATCATTTTGAAGCAGTTTTAACCACAAAGGAGCTGTGTCTCAAACGCAGTAGAGATACTCTAAGAAAAACTCGGAAGCTGCTATCGACATAACAACGTGAAGAACTCTCGACGCCGGGAACAGGTGGTGTTTTTAGTAAAGTAAATAAGTACGCAGTGCTGAATTGTCCACGCCCTCACCCTCTCGCTTGAGGTGACTTGCGGAGTGTCTAGACGGAGGGATCCCCACTTACATCTACCAATATTATAACATGATAATTTATATAAGATGTGAAGCTGCGTTACATTCGCATTGCTCTCTCGCGATCGACGGTCTTTTTCCTTTCGATGGATTGAGTTTTCTAATGGACTAGCTTTTGATAACAGCCTGCAGAAGTACTTTATTAATTTTTTTGCAATTTCAATGCTTGCAATAATTCTTTCTCAGCCCTTAGAATGCGAATACGTAAGTACATAATTAAGAAAAATGTGTATTCGATATACATACATACATTATGGAAAAGTATGCATAGGCATGCATGCAGGCGTTCACCAGAATATGCGTGAATGTGCAGAACAACGGGCGCGGATCAATCCGTTCCCACGGTCATACGGCTGTAGGTATGCACGGACGTTGGAGTTACAATAATTTGCCCCGTAGTTATTGACTCTTGCAATACGAGCCATAAATACAAGTTGGCTGCTTAGAGAGTAACTGCGCATAATACCGCCTCCTTCGGGAATTGCTCTTCGTATAGCCTGCCACGTTCCAGTTCATATCCAATTACTTGTTTATAAGCTTCAGCGTTATTTTAATGAATAACAAAAAACTTATAAACTTAAACTATTGGCAGAAATCTTTTTTTTTTAAATATTTTGCATTAACTTTATTTTGAGCTACTATGATATGCTATTGAATTTGCGGATTTGATACAAAACTCCTCTCTGTCCTCTCCCTAAAACAACGGGGGAAGCGCGAAAGTGCCAACAATGGGTCTGTACGCATGTATCCGGCGTTTATAAAACAACTCATTGGTATAAGAATGTGTGCGGATCTCGTGTTAGCGGGGGTGCACGCGGCGCGCCCCTCGGGGCTCCCTCCACTCGAGCACGCGTCCTCAATGCTTACTTTCACGACACATATTCCCAGTGTCGCCCCTGCCTGCCGTTATACGTCTATTTATAACATTCTCCGTTTACAACCATACACAGCATTCGTGCGTACACACAAGCTCTAGGGCACAAAACGTTTCCCGCTCGAACGTTAACAAAAGTTTTTCTTTAAAAGTTAATAAGGTCACTTCATAACTGAACCCATTTGGCGGGAACTGTTTTAATATGCTCGCCGGCTCTCGCGGCCGGGCGGTAACGGCAGCCTGGTTCGCACAATGCCTCTTCAAACTTCTCCGGAACACGCAACAACGTTAACAGCCCCGCAGTTATGCCTTGCGTTATAATAGCCTAATTCCGTAGATGCTTTTGCTTACAAAATACATTACTGTATTGTACGTCTGTAATATTTTCGTATGTTATTATAAAAGTGGATGACTAAATTACTCTAGATTGATGGTGATGTAAATATATACATACATACATACCTACATATAATAAAACTTCAATTAAGTAATTAAGTAATTTTTTTGATATTTAGTTCTACAGTTGTAATGAACGCTAAACAAGTTGAAACAGCAATCATAGTATTTTTTGCATTTATCGCTTGTATATATGATTATACAAGTTAAAATATTGTCTATGGGCCCTCTCTGCTAGCTAGTCTTACCTAGTTTATGACGAAACTTGAAATTAATTCCACTTAGTCCATTATTTCAGAGAAGGTTGTAAAATTCCTGCACAATATATTAATCTGCGCTGCATATTTGTACACATATATTGTATTGTTACTTGAATAGTAAAAATCTATAAATAAAGAGATAGACGCGGGTGTACGGGAAATGATTTATTGCGAATTGTTGCAGACGGACGGCGGCAGATGGATCGGAGGCGCGCGGCGGGGGCGCTGCTCGCGCTGGCCGCTTGCGTCGCGTGCTCCACGGCGGGTGAGTATCTCATGAGCCAGCGTAAACAGACCCCTCATCCGACATAAACTTAATAAAGTATACGTACATCCATTTACAACCAATGCACAACACCAGAATAGACTAATACCCACAACTCACCCCATAAACACCGAACACGGTCGGGAACACAGTCGGGAAGACAGACGAGAACAGTCTTGTATTAGGTGAAAATGTCGACGGCAGGTTTTAGCGTTCATCGTTACACTTAATATATGTATTTTAAAAAATAATTATACCACGCTTGAAATTCTCGAAAGGGTAGTCAGAAATGTGTAGTACCTACACTTTTTAGTAGATAAAAAATAGAAGAATATTTATTTAAAAAAGTGTAGGTGCATTCATTCAGGTATCGTCATTGCAATGCATAAACAAGAATTTAACGGAAACAAGTATTTCATTTATAATTAGGCAAATATTCAACACAGACATGTCTCAATCCAATACGACATATCGAACTACGTATGAAAAGAACGCTACTCATAATAAGTGTCATCCGAACACTACAGCACCGTCGTCCTGCCGCCTATCGCAGAACACAATACTCGTATCGCAATAACCAGATATTATAAAATAATGATACACCATGTTATGTATAAGACGCGCAGCAGGTCTGTAAGGCAGATATGGGTAGTTGACAATTGATGCTCTTTACCTACCCCGTAAGAACCCTGACGTGATGATATATGTATATGTATGTATGTATATCGGGTTATTGGTAATTCTGGAAAATATTATGGTCATAACAAAAAGTCTTTGTAAGACATTAATTGATGAGAGGTGTTTGAAAGTGATGAATGTTAAAAAGCACATTAGGTATGCGACGATCGCTATATTTGGCAATCAGTGCTCTTAGCCTACCACGTAAAGGACGCGGCGTGACTATATAATAATAGCTTCATAAATAAATCCAATTTATAATGATTACTATCGACAGTGCATTCGCACGGCACATTTGCTTACGTGGACAGCGTCATGCAATAAAATGATACCGTTAATCAATTTAGTCGGACATTCTGAGAGCTCAGCCGACGTTTATTTCACTTTTTAATTATGCGAATGACAATAACTTCGTAGATCGTCGTATTCTCGATTTAATATGATATACGGTTGACTGCCTCGTTGGTCGAGCGGTTGCAAGCGCGAGTGCCGATCGGGAGGTCCTGGGTTCAAATCCCGGGTCGGGTGCTATTGGATTTTTCTAATTTAGAATTTCTAGTAGTGACCCGGGGTCTGAAATCATGCCTGGTGTATGGCAATAGGTTCATCACCTATTCCATGGGACTTACACTTTACTAGTGAACGTGGGGGTGTACTACACCCCTCTGCCTACCCCTTCAGGGATTACAGGTGTGATGTTACGTTTATTTAATGTGACATACGACACAATAGCTATGTAACGAGAGTATGATTATTATTATGTTATCACGCAAGCTCCCTGTCGGAGTAGGACGACAGCACCGAGCGTCAAACATCGCTATCCCCACAGACCTGTCACGTTTCACATTCATCACTCTATTCAGGAAAGTTTAATGTAATATTAATGAAGATTAACTGAGGTAATACATACACGGTCATGTAATAGTAATAATTTAGAATATTTAGTGGGACTAGAGAACAGGTATAACCGTTGTGTTGTCTCGTGACCTAGAATTGGTAAAGCTGTAGCAAAGCTCGTGAGAAGATGTCCGTGCGCGATACGGGGCGCGCGACGGGCCGGCGGCGCCTGTGCCGCTCGCCGCTCGCCACCCCCGCCTATCTCCATCACATCGCGCTTTGCAATCTTTTCACATTCCTAATAACATTTACATATCATCCAAACCGGTCCAGGAAGCCGTTGACCCCATATCTATAACTTACGATTAACAAAATCGATAAAATATATTTATATACGTATGTACACTGTTGTGCGGTCAAGTTTATGTGTAAATAAGCCCTAAATTATTGAATATATATTCGTTTTATTCACATATTAACACCAAAATTAGTATTTTATTAAAAAATATATATAGATCGTTAGAAGTTAAAAAAGCAAATGTGAATCGAATATGTGACCGAAAAAGTATGTTAACCGTAAAACCGTCCAGCGATGCGCCTCGCTAGATGATACTATTTTCGTCCGTGAAGATTTAGTATCCGGCGCACGGTTACTTCAAAGAATTGGAATTGAATTTATGTTATACATAGGAAGTATATTCAAATGCGGCCTACAATGTTTAAGTCTACCCGTGTGAACTTAATCACGCATGGCGACCACGGCCACATTCATTCATTGAAACAACAATCCATATTAATGTAGTGCAAATTTTAAATTCATGCTACCTCCTCGTTTTGATTGCCTCAAGACATGTTTCTAAACGCACGACTTTGCATAAGTAGTTTTTTGTTTTGTGCACGTAAAGCCATTTATAACGTCACACTTGCAAGTAACGAAAACATCTCATTAAACGCTGTGAGAAGCGATGCGCATTATTATCGATTTAAATTCATTCACGTCAAGTAGTAATTCTCGTATCGAAGCGGCTCCACTATAAAATATTGTGACAGTCAAATTGGTCGCTATATTGGTTTCATCCGATCAAATCATAATTTCCACCTTTATTGCCCGTATGTCGATTTGATTCCAAATTTATTACAAGTGTGATGACGGTCAAAAACGAGATGCTTACGACATTCCTAGCTACGTTTTCGACCGTTAGCTGACGATGCAGCGGCTTGGCGTTCGTGCTCTCTATGCGAGGCGCCCAACAATGGATTTAGCGCTGCAATTTTTTTCCTATTACAGTTTCTATAGGAAATAGAAATCAAAACACCTAACAGTACACATTACTATTTTTTAACTACTCGTAGACAAACTACAGTTTGTAGAAAAAGTAGCCGTACATTGTACAGCGCTGGAAATATTCAAATAAGGAATTACTAACAAATTTAACGTTGCTTTATGGCGGACGATCGATTATAAGCAAGGAAGCTATTCTAGCGTTATGTCTTTAACCCGAGTATCAAAACGCCAATAAAGCTGCAACTCGGAGCTTAACGACGCGCTCCGTTAGTTTAATTACGGCTTTGTCGCCTCTCCGCTCGCCTTCAGTAATTATACGCAGTAAAACGGATATGTAAAACGACGTTTAAACGATGAGCGATTGCGTCTTTCCAGCGATTTACAGCTAATATCCTGTTCAGCCGTAAAGCGCTTAATAAGTCGGCAGGCACTCGTAAAAACAACAGTAAAACATTCTAGGAACACTGGCCATCGTTACGATAACTGTATTAAAATTTCCTACAAAACTACCCGTTGAAATTTTATTCAATTAAAATTTTATTAGTTAATCGCACTTAATAAATAATGTAACAATATAGTTACAATCATGGCAGTTTTTGTTTTTAAAGCTCATATATTCCGTGAGAACTTACTATTAACAATAATTAAAACGTTATCACAACATTCGAATATATAATTATACAATTAGACTACATGAATGCAATAATACTGTTCAATTTTGTTAAAAGATAAATCTTTCCTAAACTTGAAGACCCGTCGATCGACATCGGTTTCAATTCTGATATCCGACGTAATCCGGCGATATATTTAGACATGTATTTTTAATATTGTGTATCACTTTTTATGTCATTTAATTCTGATAGCCTTAAAAGCAAATATTAGAAGTAACTGAAAGTATTAGCGTAGGTACATGGCAATCTTGAATTGCCACTAAACTGACGTTATGTATGTACGCCTTAAACAATAATTGAACTGTTTGGATTTCAGCACCGACGGCCAGCAACCAGACGGCATTAGAGCTCCTAGAAGGTGAGTGCACTAATGAATTACCTTGCAAAACGTAAAATTGTATACAAGTATCATTTGCGATATTCGGTGTGCAGAAGGATCTGAATGCAGAACTAGCACGTTACATTTGTGAGGATAGACTTATTTTTCAGTCGATGCTCTGCGTACACCGGAAGATACGGCAATATCAATATCTGACACCCTCGCATTTTATATAAGTTATTTAACAATTAAAGCGAAGCAATTGAAGCAATGTAGGTAATTTTCTTGTCTCCAACATCTATGAAATTGAATTTCGTTGAAATTTTGTGAAATAACATATCTGTTTATGTCGGCTATGGTTTTAAGCAAAATAATAATACTAATTAATATAGTTAACGTATATCGTATAACGTAAGTCTACAATTACAAAGTTTATACATGTATATGTAATAACGAATATCGATAGGTGTCATTGTTATTCCACATTTGTATGTAAAGGCTATGTGCTATTAGAAAGTTACGCGTTAATTCGGTTGTGTACGTTTGCTGTGTTATAAATGGTAGCAATGAAAAGTTGCACGGATTAGCTTTTATAAAACAATTTATTTTGTTTCATAACTATACATTTTTATTTAGATACATCCGTCTAGCTGTTTAGTTTATGCACGTCAAATTAGCTTGTTACAACAATTGTTACCATTTTATTGATAAAATATTTTTTGTATTATTTTCAGGGCCAATTGAGGGTTGTTACTACAACTTTCAGCACTATGGCGAAGGCGATCGAATCATGACTAACGAGCCCTGTCTGAACTGCACCTGCCACAATAGGATGCTCATGTGCTACTTGAGGGTGTGCCCGTTCACCAAACCGATCGGCCAGGACTGCACTATTGAGAAACGTGCAGATCAGTGTTGCCCGATTGTCACCTGCCCAGATGGTAAGAGGTTTTATAAGTTTTATATAATCATATGTGTATGCACATAGCACACTACTATGACTGTGGTCAAGATTATAACAGAAATGTTGCGTCTAATAGAGATTGCCATGTGAAATTTATTAGCTTAATATTTAATTAATTGAAAATTTAACTAGGTATTAATCGTTAAATTTTTAATTGTAAATAAAAATATCACCTAAATTGTTTGCAATGGTTATAAGTGTTAAGATTGAAAAAGAATTCTTCACGCCTGTAATCCCCGAAGGGGTAAGCAGAGGAGTGTATTACTCTCCCACGTTCCACCAGTTACATTTAAGTCCCATGAAATGGTTTGTGAGCTTATTGCCATATACCGGGCACAATTCCAGACTTCGAGTCATTACTAGAAATTCTATAGGTATTAGAAAAGTCCAATAAAATCCGACCCGGCATTTGAACCCAGCAACCATATAAACAACTATATAAACAGCTATATAAACAGCTATATAAACAGCTATATAAACATTATTATGATGACGTTACAGAAGTCTCACATAGCATAGCCATTTATACGTTAACATAAATTATTTTACAGTAACATTATTAAATATTGTTTTTTAGTTCCTGTTGACCTGCTCACGTCTACTTCAACTTCATCTCCAGCTGAATATGGAGCAACTGGACTGGGCAAAGTAGACAAATATGGATGCAGCATTAACGGGAAATACTTCTCCGAAGGTTCAAAAGTACCACCGACACCGAATAAACCTTGCGAACATTGTTACTGTATTCGCAATATGACGACATGCGTTATGCAAGAGTGCACGCTACATGTTGACGGCTGTACCCCTATATACCATAAAGATGTCTGTTGCCCGGTTCGATACTCTTGTGGTAAGTATCAGAATCACCTAGATACTGATAGCAGATAGAGTAATAGCTTTTAAACAAAAATATTATATAATAAGCACGTTGCAATTTATAGTACCAAGCATTGGACATAGGCAGATGTTTGCATCAATTGTATAAATTGTGTGTTTCAGATCATCAAGAGGATGAAATGTTACTTTTGGATGACATGTCAACAACTGTACGGCCAACGCCTGGATTCCTACTCACAACAACTGTGGCACCCGTTACTCAAATGAGCCAGGACTGTGTTCATGATGATCAAATATTCGCAGATGGAGCCTCAATAAAGACTGAAAAAGCTTGTGAGCATTGTTACTGCATGAAAGGAGATATTGTTTGTATAGTTCAGGAATGTGGTACACCCATGGAAAACGAAGGCAAGAACTGTACTTCTCTACCACCCCGTCAAGGTCAATGCTGCCCTGACACATACATTTGCGAAGGCGATGAACTTGTATCGGATGTCACCGATGGTATAACATATGAAGATTTGACTACTTTATCGCCACCAAGAAGAGTTGAGGGTAGTGGATATAGAAACGAACCAGATGAACCATACACTGAGATGTCTACATTCGAGGGCAGCGGTGAAGAAACAGCTACCACTTTGGATACATCCGATATGTTGACATCACAAAAAGAAACACCACAAATAATTGATGAAGTATTTCCAGCAACTGAAGAGTCCATTAGCACTATAGAACCCATGCTTGGCACTATAGAACCAGATAAAGGACAAAACACTGTACCAGACGATGAAGTAATAATTCCTGATTCACATTTAGGAGAGAAAACGCATGCACAAGAGGTAACAATTACAACACAGTCTACAGTAGTTGATGGTGAAAAAGAAAAAGTTACACTTGAATCGAAAACAACAATTTCTCACTACCACTATCCGACAGAAACAGACAGCGGTATATCTAAAGAGGACGAATTGATATTAACTACTGAATCTGACTCTAAAGTGGGTACAGAAAGTACTAAAATAAGTGAAATGAAGCCGGACATTCAAAAAGAAACTACAGCATTTAATAATATTGAAGAATTGACTACTCCCCATACATACCTAGAATCCTCTAGTTTTGAGCCCAGTACATTACACGCACATGAAGATGAACTTACAACAGCACAACCGGTTCACTTATCAACGCTCGATGCAACATTCCAAATTACAACTAATGTGCCAAGGGGTGATGCTGAATATCAGCAAAATAATGAAGATAAATTAGAAGAGGATAAATTCATTTCAACAGATAAGGATAGTACGCAAACTATTGTGACAACTACTGCAAGTAAAACCGAATCATTGGAAACTACCTCAGTGAACCCAATTGAAAATGAAATCGATGAAGATGTACCACAACCTGGTCGAATACCAGGAGAAGGCGACTGTTTACTTAATGGAATAACATACAAAAATAATACAAATGTCCCAAATATCAATAACTGCCATTCCAGCTGCAAATGCATTAGTAGCATAGTCAAATGTGATCCAATAATTTGCAGCCCTCCACCAGAACATATGGATAATATGAATGATTGCCAACCTATTTATGATACTCCAGATGCATGCTGTCCAACATACGTATGCCATTCTCGAGAAACAATTCCTCCAGAATCTCATAACCAAATGTCCGAAACTGAAAGTCCTAAACCAATGTCCGAAAAATCTGAAACCGATTGCCAAGGTGACCAATGTCATGTTCTAGAAGTTACACCTTCTCCTGAAATATGCAATTCGGAACATTGTAAGATCGAAGGACAAGAAAAAGAGTGCAAAAATGGGGTTTGTATTGACCATGCTGAGCCTAGTTCAGGTATACCTCCTACGAGCTATCAGGAAGGATGTGTTGGTGAAACTTGTTTGACGACTGAAGAAAGTTGCGCTGATGGAAAATGTCAACAACCTTCCACAGGTGATAATATTTGTAATGATGAAAATAAATGCCAGCCATCTGAAGCAGAGCCATGTAATGGACAAAATTGTGGTGATGGGTCTGGAGCGATAGTTCCAAAAGATGAAATACCCGATTGTCAAAACTCAGATAAATGCAAAGAAACTGAATCAACAGATACATCTAAACCTGCTTGTGAAGATGATTCTGAATGTGATAAAACAGAAACGAATAAAAACATGCATCCACCTGAATGTACGGAAGAAAGCTGTAGAAGAAAGGAAACCACGGAAGTAAAACATGAGCCCGAGAAATGTTTTGGTTCAGAGTGCATAACCCAAGAAGCAGTAAATGATGAAACAAGTATTTTACCTACAGAATCCTTCATAAAAGATCAATTTAAAGAATCAACAACAGAACACGTTTACGACGGTTTTTCAACGACTCCAGAGTCCGAGAAAACAGTCTCAGTAAATGAATTACATAAAGTAACAGAATCCGAGCTTGAAGCAACCGAAAAACCAGAGACATCGGAGAAAACGGTCTCAGTAGATGAATTACATAAAGTAACAGAAACGGAGCTTGAAGCAACCGAAAAACAAGAGATATCTACAGAGAAATTTGAAGATCTAACAATACATGAACTAGTAGATGTTACTACAGAACGGCAATTATATTACACAGAACCCACGATCTCTTTTATAACTAAAGTAGAGGAAACGATTACAGAAATAAACAACCAACAAGAAATTGAAAAACATCAAACGGTCAGTTCTGAATCATATGCTACTAAGCCAGAAGAACAAGTGACAGAGCATGTTGAAAAAGAAGTTTCATCAGAATCTTCTATTACGACAAGACATGAAGAACGTTTTACTGAATTACCTAAAGAAGAGGTCGACAGTACAACAGAGATATTTGCGAAACCATCTCCAACTAAAGGTCCTATCATAATATCAGATATTGGTTCGCATGATACAGATACTAATGAAACACCTGATGGTATTACTCCTGAAGAATTCACTTTAAAACCAACAGAAACTTCAATCACATTAGCAGTAACAAGCCAACAACCAGACTCAGGAATAAAACTATTAGAACAAGAACATACGAAAAAACAAGAAACACATACTGTTTTACCAGAAATATCAGTCGTACATGAATACACAAAATCACCGGAAGTACATACAACCGATTCGGAACTATTTACATCCGAAAGAAAAACAGAAGAACCGAACAAATTCGTAATCCAAGAAACTGAAAGTACCGAATCTGAGATGGATATTGCGGTAACACAATCTTCTGTAACGGCCTTAGGTGAAATAATGACTGAGAAGAGTGAAGACGATAAAGTCAAGGACGATGTTTCTAGTACAGGGTTTTATGAGGTGACTGAAACCGTTCATAAAGATAAAGAACAAGTTACCAGTGCACTAGGCAATGAGGACAACACTTTTGAAGCTTTTACTACAGAACAGTCTATTCCAATCGAGCACTCTTCTGAATTCCATGCAACAAAAGTAGAAGATGTTACAGATAAAATGTATGATGATTCTCAAAAGGATCAAATTATTACAGAAAAACCATTTGAAACGACATCACACGATCTCTATTTAACGGAAAAAGATTCGCAGTCTCCACAAGTGACTGATACGGAAGCTGTGACAGAAAGTCTAGACACGGGTGTGCAAGATACCGAAAAGTCTACTAAGGCTCAGCATGAATATACCGACTTACCTGAAATATTTGAAACAGTTTCCAATAAACAAGACGTTCAAACAATTCCAACGGACACGCAACAATACTCGACTTCCTCCATCAACTTAGATATTCATACAACATCACCTTCAATAACTGAGGAGAAACTAACAACATCAGAAAATCTTACTCCTGAAAGAGACGAAACCGTTCCGTCAGTTTCTATTAAGGAATTACATACAACGTCAGTTCCTCAAGATGTTGACATAAATGAAAGTAGCACCAAATATCCTCACACTGAGATTTCTACTTTGCAAGATATAACGACCAATATTATGGACATAACAAAGGGTTCCTCAGGAATATCAGAAGACCACACAGACAGTTTATTGCATGATTTGACTGAAATAAGTACAAGAGTGCCAGAGGAAACTTTCTTAGATGATACAACTCTTCAGGGACATCCAGGTACAGAAACCATAGGAAACAGTTTTACTCCTGGTGTTCTAGATAGCGAAGAACAAGTAACATCGGGGCCTTTCGATGGAGAAGTAGCTACTGGCAAAGTAACTACAATATCTTCAATTTTATTAGATGTAGATACCAAGCACACTGAAACCCAAACTGGCCCAGATCGCAGTGAAGAAAATACATTAGTACCGGAGACATTTGCTAGTACATTGGAGGATGCTGGAGGCAAGACGTCGGAATCATTAACAACGAAACGAGTAGAAAGTGAATCAGCAACAACAGAATCTATAAAACAACCAATTGGAGAAACAAGTGATAAAACAGAGGAGACACCAATTCAAGAACAAAATACGGCAGATTACGATTTCGGCAAAGAAACCACCGAAGCTAATGTAATGTTGATCACTGATAAACAAGTTGATACAGAGAAGAAAGAAACCATCATACCTAATATTGACACTGCTAATGAAAACAAGGTTACTGTACCAATAATTGTGCAAGATAGTGAAACTGAAGAAACGCCATTGATCACAAAACCAGATACATATGAAACTGAAACACAATTGCCAGAAAAGCATGAGACCACATTACCCAAAGAACCCGTTATTCAAACTATTGACAGTGATGTAAAGGGTGACGAAATACGTACAGAATATCCTGTACATGAAACGGACGCGCTGAATACTTATGCGCCCGAAACGGTAACACAAATCCAAGATGTAGAAGCAGAGTTAGTCACCGAATATCATACTGAAATATCTACTAGTCCGACCCATATTACCAAACACGAGAAGGAACAAACCGAATCTCCTATGTCGCTAGTTACAGACGTCGGAGAACACTTAACATCATCAAAACCAATACATGAAAAACACGATTCAAGTGGCTTGGTCATAGATAGAACAACGCAAAGTTCAATGGTCAGCACTTTTGGCACAGAAAAGATAGAGGTGCCTGTTTCTCAAGACTCAGAGCAAAATAAATTTATTACAGAATTGCCGCATTCAACAATTTTTGACGTAGAATATGAATCTAAAACACCATCTCATGCATACACCAACAAAGAAAATATTCCTGAAGTTACTTCTGAAACTGAACAAGTAACGCTTTCATCCAGTACTGAAAATATTAAATTAGATGTATCTACTGAAGCTGCTGAAAAACTATCTCCAACGATTGAATATCAGGAACAAACCACATTTGCATCCAATCCTACTACCTTCGTTTCTGGGTCCTCAGATATATTAAGTGAATCTTCCAGCATGTCGTCCTTAGGCGTAACTGCAGATGAATTATTTGAGGTGAAAGAGGAAGAAGTCCCAACAAAATCTGCCGAAGTATCAACTAATATTCCGACTATTATATACGATAGTGAAACTGGCATTACACAACAAAATGTTCCAGACGAAGAAGAAACGTTGGTAGATGCCACAACGACTAAGAGTAAAATAAGTGAAATGGACCAGACAGGAGTAACTGATAGCGAAATCCAGCAATTTGAGACTGAACAAACAAAGTCACCCGAACTTTTCACAACAAAATATCAAGAACCCTCAGATTATGAACACGAAAAGGTAATCGGTGATCACAAACCAAGCATACAAGAGGATAATGTATCATCACCTGATGAATTTATTACTACACAAAAAGTTATTTATTCAGATGAACCAATATCCCATGACACAGAAATTTACAGTACGGTGATGCTAGACCAAAATATACCCACTAAAACACCCGAAATATTTGATGCAGAAAGGGATATTACTACAACATACCAAGATTCAACAACAATTAAAGACACTGATATGCACGAAGTGCATTTAAGCACAAGTGGAGTTAAAATGACAGAAAGTTCGCAAGTTCCAATTGATGAAGATGATCATAAAGGCACTCCTTCGTCGGAGCTATTTGAGACACAAACCCAAGAAACACCATCAAACGAACCAAAATCACCTGAATTACCAGAAGTAACAAAAGTACCAGAAATAGCGCATCCTTACACAACACAAGAAACGACTACCATCATTCTGGAAGAAGAGAGTGTTACATCAGTACCAGCAAAGGAGCATCCACAATCTGAATATAACACTCCAACGTCCCTATCTACAGAAGACGAACTTCTACTACAAACTGGTGCGGTTGTTTCACACGACCAAGATAGACCTGTTGTTACAGAAATGATTAATAAATACACTACAGAAACCGAAGATATAACAGCCACAACTATATATACAAAACCTGGAGACCGTGAAAATTTGCAAACTGAACTGCCTATTAGTGTCATAACTGAAAAAGACGAAACAGTTGTAGAAACAACATTCCCTGATGACAAAGCAACAGTATCAGTAGATACAACACATAAAACTCTACTAGAGTCTGAAACCTCTTTACCGAAGGAGAGTGAAATTGAAGCGTCTACATCAAAAGAAAGTGAAACAACTGTAGCAATAGAAAATTTGCCTGAAACATCTGTAACACAGAAATCTGAAACTACTATAATAGTAGAAAGTGAAACTGAAATGTCCGTACCGCTGGAAACGGAATACCCTGTGGCTCTAGAAACTGAAACCGAACTATTTATACCACAAGGTACCGAAGTTCCTGTATCAAAATCCACTGAAAGCTCTTCTGTACCAGTAGTAACTGACTCTACCGATTTAGCACCAATAGAATCTGAAAATATAACTCCAATATCTAAAGAGACAGAAAACTTAGCTCCAGTGGATAAAGGAACTAAAACGCCTATTGAAAAAGAAACTGAAATTTCTGTCCCAATAGAAACTGGAACAGAAACTTCTATTACAGAAGAAACTGAAACTTATATTTCGAAGGCAACAGATGCTTCAATACCTAAAGTAACCGAAATTTTAGTACAATCCGAAACTGAATCAGCGGTTACTGAACATGAAAGTACCACGTATTTAACGAAAGATAAAGAATCTATTGCACCAGAAGATTTACCTACAGCCTCAGAAGCAACATATTCTTCATCAGAAACAACGCCATATCTAATTGAACTACAAGAACATACAAATAAATTCGATGAAGGCTTTTCTTCTGTTATGCCTGTGGATATACATACTACAAAGGACACGGAAGCTTACCAAACTGAACGTGGAGATCAACCTATAGAGACAATTACAGATAAAACGACAGAAGAAGATTTGCATATGTTACAAACAAGTGAGGAAACCCTTGCAGAAAAAGGTGAAAAATCATCCACCCCTGCCCTTGGGACATCCTATGACTATGTAACTGCATCAATTATACCTGAAGAAATTTCTCATGAAACAGAAGCGAGTACTGAGAAATTTTCGATGTCACCAGAGTCCTCACCTGTTACATCTTCAGAAACTCAAAATAACGAAAACCTTTCCACAATTTATTCTGAAGAAATAAGTCCGACGGTAACTCCAACTGTAACATTAAAAGAACATGAGAAAATTACAACTGCAGACATTAGTACTGAAACATCAACTAACAAAAAAGACCTGACATTAGACACTGAAAAGGTTTCTGAGCACGAAACTGTACATGAAACAACTGCCTCTGAAAATGAATTACCTACGGCAACAAAAACTACAACCATCAAAACTCCCTTGGAAGCTACTACCCAATTCCCCATAATCCATGAAAAACCTGAAAATAAACCAGAATTGCCTAAGCCCGGTGTTGGCGAATCTGCCCCAACAGAGGAACTACCTTTACCAGATTTTCCAACAAGTGGTTCTAGCGGATATGGTCAAGAACCTGATTACGTCGATCAAGAAGATCAAGCTTTCGGACCGGGTACTTGTCGTTATGGCGGAAAAGTATATGTATCAGCTCAACAAATTCCAAGAGATGATCCATGTGATTTCTGCTTCTGCTTCAGAAGTGATATTATTTGTTTACAACAGAGTTGTCCTCCACCAATTCATGGATGCCATGAAGAACCAATTCAAGGGTTCTGTTGTCCACGCTATGAATGCCCAGTTTCAATGGCGACAACTCTAAATGTCACTACTACCACAACCACTACTACTACAACGCTGCCACCTCATTTTCTTCCCCACGCATATAAAGGCGCTGCACAGAGGAGAGGTTGCCAAATAAAGGGACATACATACAAAGTTGGTGACGTAGTGAGAGCATCATCAGGACCATGCTTACATTGCACGTAAGTTTTCTTGCAATTCGTTTAATTTTTCTTTTTTTTTGTTGGGTTCATTACATTACATTCAAAGTTCATTACATTACGTTCAAAGTCTATAACTTGTTTTTGATCTAATTTCAGATGTGGAGGAGATGGACAGATGAAATGTGATCCCAAGGCATGTACTCCAGAACCCATGTTACGACAAATGATAGCTGCCGCCGTTTCCGCAAAGCGGCGAAGGTGAAATACCTCCTAAATTTCACCCGTATACACAAAAACATCACAAGCATTCAACACTTGTATGATAAAAATTATTTCTATGTATTCTTCTATGCACGAGAATAATGCTCAAATTTCGCGATGGTGTAGTTTAAGATTTCGTGTCATATGTAGTAATCGATAATAATAATAATTTACTTCTTACAAAGTATCGTGGCACGTACAACTCATTGTCAATGAATTAACTATGACTGTGATTAAAATAATTGTATTTATAATTTTCTGGATCAGATTTACAGCTTTGAGTCTTTAATTAAGACAAACTAGTAAATGTCATTTTTTTACAAAAGTCAGTGCCAAACGATAGTTCTAGGTGGTAAACGAAAAAGTGTTTATAACGAATTAAGACGTAATTTTATATAGTGACCGACACGGAGCTATACATTCTGTGCACACTTTTGTTAGTAAAGAGACGCTTCGTGGATCCCATTAGATCGCCGAAATCTTGACCATTTTACATATAAACTTAAAATGATTTACCGATATAAGTTTAGTCAGTTCCTTGTTTTTACACGATGTTACAATAAATATATCTAGTATCGTGTAAATATGAAGAAAGTCTTAAGGATCCCCTGATGTTGTAAATGCCTTACTTATTTGTAATAATTTATATATTTTAGGTGTATAGTACTTAAGCCATGTTTTGAGACCAGTGACTATTTTAATTTAGTAATAAAAAGGTCCCTCAAATCAAACTCGAAAAGTGTCAGTCGATGCATTGTAAGCTATTATAGCCTTGGCCGACGCTTTTCTCTCTTTCACGTCTTGCAGAAAGCGACATTTGTGTCTTGTTTTCTCCAATTCGAGAAGGTTAAAAACTAGCACTTACCTACTTAAATAATGTATAAGCGTTTTGTGAAGAACTTTTATAATGTGACAAAAGATAAAAGAATATTGTAGGGTCTTTTATAACTTTTGATATAAAAAGTGCTAGGAATCGACATAAAAAGAAAACATCAGATTTAGATGGGTACGGAAGTTTTGGAGACTGTTGCAATTGTCTCAAATCGAGATAGACGAAAGCGAGCGATTGCATTAATTCGTACCAACCTTCTTCTGTGTATGCAGGTTGTAGTTATATTTTTTATTTATTACATTTTATAGCAATAGTAATACATATTTCTTTTAAACTATTAGCGAACCATTGAATGATTTTCAACATTTGGACATATTACGTACAGTTGATTACTAAAAACTTTGTCAATTAAATTACAATACTCTGTCAGTTTAATTATGTTTTACCGGAAACATGCTATAGTCTGGCTGCCTGTACAACTGTGAAAAGGAGATTTAAATAAAATATTTCAAATAAAAAAAACGTTTTTTATTCTAATATTAAAACACATGTAATTCGTTTACCTGGTTTACATAATAACCTATAACTTAATGAAGTAATAGAAATACTGGGAATTTAAACGAAAGACGCAATTGTTTAAAAACATTAAGTTTTTACATCGAACTGTTCTCGCATAATCTGAAAGTATTTCCGTTATAGAAAAAATTCTAATTATTTTAAAAGTGTTATCAAAAAAACGCCTTATGATGAGAAGAATTTGTTTTAAGTCATCGACAACACTTACAAAAAGAAGACCTATTGTTTCCTTATCGCTTCGACTATAGATAATTTATGAAATGCCCTAAAAATTGATGTCAAATTTGTAAGGATAAAGTTAATAGGCGCTCGATGCTTTCTGCCTGCTTCCCTAGGGACCTGGCGTATTAATACAGGTACAAAATAATGTAATAATGAAAAACCGTAAGAAGTGAAATAGGCTATTGGCGTAAACAGCTTTGTGCGTCAAATTGGCGTATTTCTTAAGTGGAAAACAATAGATTTAATCTTGCCATCGTCATCTTTAACATCAGATTTCCTCTTAATGAATAATACTCTTGATTTATCTCTAATGTCCTAAAACTCTAAAAAAGCACCAAATATGTTTAAGTGCCGCTATGGAACAGATGGTGCACCTCCCATACACCGGGTGCAGATCCATATTCCGAGCCGCTACTAAAAACTTCTACTAGAAAATCTAAGTTAGAAAAATTAAATAGTATGTACCCTACCCGAGGATTTAGCAGTCGCGCTTGCAAACACGCAACCATCGAGGCAAGTTGGCATTCACTTCATCTACGCCATTAGTTTTAATGTATCGAGTAATCAATTCCCGTTTTTTTATTTCTTTATCACCTTTCGATTCATCGAAATTTTCATCATGACGTTAAATTAACAATAACAGCACTAACTATTCGTTTTTTGGGTACCTACGACAGCAACCATGTCTATCTGGAACAAAAAATGGAGAGCTGCTTAATTCTGTTGCTTATTTGTTCTCCGGTACTCTTGTCTCGCTTCCATGAACCATGCTGATAGAATACAATTAATATTTTTTCAGCTGATGAATCAAAAGGGGTAAATTATAGAAAGTGAAATTCTCGTTCGCTTTTCTTATTCATTCCATTAAACGGTTTTCATTATCATAGTTGGTACATGTTTTACTCATTTAGTTAAGCCCTGGAAATTGTTTTTGCCGCGTATACTTTCAGCTTATGGAATTAAAATGTCAGCATTCTCTCTGCTTTTTAAATACCAGAGATTTATAGAGATGACCTCAGGATCGATCATTTTTTACGTTTTCCCTTTCATTTTACACTAAATCGTCAACCAGAAGGTAGCTGGGGTCGAGACCCCGACTTGCTAACGTCGTATTTACTATATCACCAGTATGACACCGCCAATGTTGGTTACATATTATTTACCTTTTTTTAATTAAAGACCGAGTAATAAAAATATTTTTTACCTATTAGACAAAAAACTTTTTTCGTCATTTATGACACCTGTTAATCATATCAAAAAGCGACCTGCGCCGTCTACCGTACATTGAATTGTATAGAACTACTTTATGAATTTGAACTAGTAAAATTTTCGGTTGTGAACAAGAGATGGCGCGCTACACATTTACAGGCATTTAACTATCTTGGGTCGTTTACCAAATTGCCCATATTTACTTTGTCATGTAACCTGTTCACTTTTTCATTGAACCGTAATAAAGTATAGATACATTTACTGTTAAGTCAACATATTTTTATTATGGAGCTATGATTAACCGCGATTTACTTCACATTTGAAACTTATAAAAACAAACTTCATACAACTTCCTGATAAATCAATCACCTTCCTTTTTACCAATGAAAATCGCTTCAAATTATTTCTTTCGGAATAACAGTGATATGGGATAAAAGGGTAGATTTTTAGTATTCAATTGTACAAGAGGCATTAATCAAAATTACATAATATATTTAGCCAAATAACTTTTCTGTAACATCACAAATAAAATAGATTTTATATAAATACAAATGTTTACTTGACTATAATACAATTTAGAGAGCATAAAGCTTTCAAACGAGATGCTTACTTTATAAAGGTCGACTCCTTGTACGTATTATTTTGCTCTAAAGCATATACATATCTAGACACTTGCGTAGTTGAAATTTGAATGAATATTTAGTAACTTAGAATACGTAAAAATATAATTTATAGCTTAGTCTGCGGCAATGTACTCAAGGTTACTGGGCATCTATTTCAAAGGGTAACCATATTCTGTAAGCATTGTAAACGGTGATTGTACATATGTTGTATACATATATTTACGTATCACAACGCAGTTAACCTGTTTACACACGTAATGAAAGGATCAAAGGACAATATAAAAAAGTAATGTTTTTGGTGGTTCTTCGAGGATGAAATTACAAATTAAATTGCATTTATAAATACAATTTACGGAAAATAATATTAAAGTAGCAACACAACCTACATATTCAAACAGTGTAAATACCTGTTCTTGAAGTTGTTCCTGCAACTCTCTTCAACTTTTCTACTTTTTATTCAATAATCATAACATGGAAATACCATTTAGATGATTGCGTGTCCGTAAATATTGCATAACAACATTGGTCGGTCTTTGCGGTGCATTGAGTTTATTTCTGAACTGATTAATCTAATTATATTACACAAATGTAAGCGTCTGTCTCTTCATCAGTGTATTTATACCCAAACAATTATTTGTACTGGAGCGTTTTAATGCGGAGAAATTTTCTCAAAGATCTCAGAAAGAAATGCTCTGCTATTAAAAATGTACATCCACAATATGTAAATTTACAATTCATCGTGAATTAAAGTCAAGTTCATTAATGAGAAACATTTCAGTATCCATATTACAGCCTATAACAAAATCTTCATCCTATTGCACATTAAATATGTAATCCTTTTAAATACAATGATTATCTAAAACGAATGTTTTTGTGTGATGCACTCGTAATATTGTATCAGTTTATCAATAAAATCTATTGTACCAATGTAATAAGTTCTAAAATATTCGTATGTAATTAATATTTCTCTTTGGAGTTTTGCAATAACATCTACACCCCATTTATTTTATTACCAAATAAATCTCAAGTATGGCTTATCCATGTTTTCTCAACATGCTATTTGTTACCTATGTAGAAATATGTACCCTCAATTTAAATAACGCCTTCTCTTTTCCACCTACCATCAGTGACCTCGCCCATCTCGCTCTATCCCATTACTTTTATATTGTTCGCTAACTTTCTTGTTTGTATAAGCAAATACACGTATTTGAAAGTTTGTATATTTGTAGGTTGTATTGTAGGTACTGTAATAAGTAGGTATGTTTTCGTACAGTTTAAAAATGTATACACATTGAACATACAATGGTAAGATATCCTTTAAGATATCCATATAATAAACAAAGGTTTTAGATTTACCAACTAGTTCGCCGATACATATTTTTAGTGGCATCGTTTTTAATCAAGTATTGGATTTTTTTAAACATTTACACCATTTTTATTTGTTATCCGTTATTGCTTATTAATTTCGAAATATATACCAAATAACAAACTATTATAATTATCGTCCCTAAGAAGATATTTTTCACTAGCATATTGTTATAATCAATCAAATCTAAATTCAAAAGTTTTCTGTAACAGGCGTTTCATAATTTTTGTCCGTCATTGTTCAATGCTTTGACTGAGGCTATAAAATTAAGTGTGCTTGGAACGTTAGCACGAGTTGCCTCATACCAGGTTTTATACGTCATGTTGGCACAATACTTTTGGAATGCCATTTTATACGAAATATCGTTTTTCATTAACCGACCAAAACTTAAAGTTACTGAACCGTGTGAATGGAAATACATTTTTAATGTGTACTAAAATACTTAACAAGTGTTTATGAATATTAGTTCAGATCATAGCTATTATTTAAAAGTAGCAAATTATTAAGAAGGAAATAAGTCAAATATGTATTAGGTATGTTTAGTTCCATTAGTAGTTTTCAGTTCAATTAGTATTTATTAGTAATTTTTCAATTAAATTTTTTTTAAGTAAAGCTGTATTAACTGCCTCGTTAGTGGATAGGCTATAAATGCGAACACGTCCTGGATTCGAATCCCGAATCGGATAGTGCACGGTTTTTCGAACATGAAATTCCTAGTAGTAGATCGGAGTCTGGATATATGCCCGGTGCATGTCAATTGACTCGTCCTTTATTAAAAGTGGGCAAGTGGGTAACGTTTTATAAAACTACAATATTAAGGTACCTACCTAATGAGCGCGTTGCATCTGCTTTTTGTTTGTTGCTCCCCCTATACAGGTAAGTAGTCAAAAATACATTTCACCACAATTAGTAAGAGTTCATTGAATTTTCACTAATCATATTTCGTTCGAAATTGTTTTCAATCACACAAGACCGAACTAGATGTCGCTACTGGCCATCATTAACGGCTTTTTCAAGTATTAATACGACATACTTTTTTATAAAAAATATAATGATGGATAATATTTGATACAAATTGTAATATATTTATAAAAAGAGTAGCCCATATGTACATGAAGTATGCCATCTCATCAGTGGAGCAGTTGGAAACATTTCTCATGTTTGCCAAATATAATAAGCAAAATGTTTATACAATTTATATTTAGAACACTACCTACTACTTTTTCTTAGTAGTGTTCTCAGTTATCTCAGTTCTAAGGAGGTACATACAATAATGGGGAAACATTTATATATGGACTTGCAGCATGAACCACAGGAATTGCTTAAATTGGCGTGGGAACGTCTGTAATCCTTTATCATAAATTCTAATAGATACAGAAAAGTAGATGCATAGGCAAAAGAGGGCTAAAACCCAGTGTAATTTAATAGGGCCCATTACTAATGGTGTCTGTATGTACGAGTACAACTTCTTTCGTCAACTTGCTACCTACATACAGCAACACCATTTATTGTATGTAATAATGCTTTACTTAACTGCCTCGTTGGTAGAGCGGTTGCAAGCGCGACTGTCGATCGGGAGGTACATTGGTTAAATCCCGGGTCGGGTAATATTGGATTTTTCTAATTTAGAATTTCTAGCAGTGACTCGGATTCTGGAATTGTGCCCGATGTATGGCAATAGGCTCACTACCTATTCCATGGAACCTAAACGTAACTGGTGAAACGTGAGAGTGTACTACACTCCTTTGCATACCTCTTCGGAGATTACAGGCGTGATGTTAAATTTAATAATGCTTTACTTGATTGTGTATTAAACTTAGCAAACAGATCAGTGGTTCATTCGATCTAAGTGCTAATGGTCGTTTATAAACATTCATACCATGAGACATGATAAAAAAAAGATTGTTTTACCTCCAAAAGACTTTCATTGAATATTTTTAACATGTGACAGATTAAACGCGCAATAGACATCTGCCACGTTCAGTACGGCAAGAAATTAATTAAGAAAAAAAAATTGTTTTTAGAATGCAGAGAAAGAGTCAATAAGGCATCAGAATAAACAGTTTAATGAAACATTCATGACTGAATTGGAGATTTCTTTTACAGACACCGAGCCGTCTTTGTTCGACGAGTAGCTACTCGAAATAATCTTGTGTTCACCAGACGTCGTTAGTGTGCATTGCTGAGTGTTACAAGCTAGTTGCAACGATGATTGCCGATCCTTTGGGGCTGTTTTCAACACGAAAGCGGGCCCATTCGATTTTTGAAACTACCTTCTGAAGAACTCGTCGAACTATTTCGACAGCCACAAACAGGATGATCGGCGCTCCGCTACAGGAATAAAAAGGGCACATTAATGCATATGAATGTGGTATTCTTGAGCATACATATAATCCGTGGAAAGTTACGAATGTCTTTATGCGCCGACCGTATTAAATATTCACCGAGAGCATAGATGCTTATAGCTATGTTTGATGTACATTTAGAAACATATGGGATATTCATAAAACATGGTTTATGTAATAAAGCATAGATAGATGATGTGATATCTAATACCTATATACCTACATATTAACTGTAGCGAATAAACAGCATCACCGTAAGCCACAGCCCGTTATAATCGTCAGTTAGATCAATTAAAAGGTCAGTGTCCCGATTTGACAACCGTTCTTACAAAGTAATTTGTGAAGGAACGTAAAGTATTTATAACGTACCACAAAACCCCTAATAACTACTGTCGCATTTAGTCTATAGATGAATTGTCTCCATAAAACTTTAGGGTTATATTTTTTCATTAGGTGGAGGTTAGCAGGTTCGCGGAGTCGCGGGTCGAGAGTCGCGGCGGGCCCGCGGAGTCCCGTGCACCCACCGTCCTGAAGTCGCGGCGCCGCCTCGCTCTGTTCGCGGTCTCCATGGCGACCAGCTCAAATGACGTATCGATCCCGCGAGGGGGACGGAGGGCGCCCGCGGGGTGGCGCCGCTCCACCTGCCTCCCGACCCCCTTGCACCCCTGCCACCGCCACTCGACCGTTGGCCCATGCAAAATGACGGATGTAAAGTTTGGATATACCTCCTTGGAAGGAAATAATATTTTCATTAAAATGAAAATGAGGTAATGTTTTTGATTTATATCTTTCCGCCATAATATATTCGTTTTGAACAATGAGCTTCGGCCCGTAGGTAAACCTGTCCGCTATATCATTTCCAACAATTTGAAACAAAATTGAATCCCGTTCTATATTGTGTTTATTACGAGATAACGTACATTTGTACCTTGTAACTTATGTAATTTGTTAATACAACATTAAAATTAGACTGGCGCGTCGAACTCTACTTAGAGCTTATCATGTTCTCTGAAGGCAGAGTTGATAGGTACTTAATAATTTGGTTACAGGAAAAACTTGTTAAGATCACACAAAATAAAATGAAAATGCCGAAATGTGACTTATTATCATAAAAATATATTACTGCTACTATATTTCAGTGCACTACTTTACAGTGCATGGTTCATTCAGTGCATTTATAAATGTAATCTTAGGTCTTACAAGCAATATGGTGCCCGTGGGTTGACTATGAAAGTGTGCTAACAAACATCTCAACCGCAAGGTAACAATAGCAAAGACGTGTCAAACTTAAAAGTATGTAATCTTAGATGCCATCAAGTCTCGTCGTATGGCGAGGGATGGACAATTAAGTAACTCAACCCTTAGATCTCAAGGTCAGTAAAACTTTGCATCAACAATCCTGCTTCACTAATTAATTAAATACCCATACAGATGAATAAATGCTTTCAACTGTCACAATGGCATATGATTAAAATCGGACGGTCAAACATACATATGTAAGAAGCTGTTTGTATTTCAGAACACCATCTTTAAATAGCCGTTAATATAGATACAAAGAAAGGAAGTAACATGAGGTTATGTTAAATATCAAAATGTTAATTTTGCAGATAAGTTCCACGTGAAAAGTGCCCACGTGCATCACACAACGATAACACACCAAAGTACATTAGTCCGATATTCCTCAAAATCAATTCTTTATGCCGCAGCTCATCATTTCTATATACACGAGCCACCCTAATATTCATATATTAAGCGTGAATATTTACATAAAAATCAATTACACTGTCTCACCAAGAACATAAATTTAATACAAAGCAATTGAAGTTAAACTAATTTAGCTTTTCTTTTTATACACACCTTGTACTCTACACTTTTGAAATTATTCGTTTGAATTCAAATAAATATTATTAAAACAAGTCATTGCTATGTTTAAACGTCTCTCCTAAAATTTTGTTTCAAACATTAACATAATTAAGTGGTTCTCAAAGTTTTCCCATTATAAACTTAGCGAGAAATTTTATTTTTCCCTCAAGTCACGCGTCTATGTGTGCGCGCGTGTGCACGACACAGCGAATTGGATTTTCTCTAGTGTGAGTAAACCTACTTTTGCGAACGGAACAAGGAACTTCTTGGAGATTCATAGCATATTAAAGTAATTTCAAAGATATAAGTATATCTTTTTACATATCATGCGGATAACTTGAAAGCAACAATCCAAATAGTGCTGTCTTATACGAAAACACGTGTTCTCCGTTTTTGGTGACATATATTGTTAAACTCAATGTATATTTCTGAACTAACAACAAATCAAATCACAAACTTCTTAAATATTTTAAACAAACTTTGAATAACAGCAAAGTATCATAACAAACATACAATGTCCCGAGAAAACCGATGACAAAAGCTTTCCCATTTTTTTAATAAGTATTTTACTTTATTGTTATACTCGGCTACTAGAAATTACACTACTACACTACTAGAAATTCTAAATTAGAAAAATCCAATAGTACCCGACCCGGGAGTTGAACCCAAGACCTCCGAATCGGCAGTCGCACTTGCAACTAATCGACCAGCAAGACAGTCAATACACAAATTGTTCAAACAAATATCAAATTATTTCGCAACATTTGGTAAATAATGCCATACGGGCTGCTCTACAGTTTTGAGTTCCACTCATAACGTCTTTCCACGATGCGAACCAAGAAATATAGATCCTCGCGAGCAAAACCTGTACTAAATCACTAGTCTGCATTATTACATACATATAATTCTACGATCAGTAATAAATACTCACAGCGTAGTTTCAAAACTTTCATTATTTAACTTAATTGCATAGATTTTCGATTCTAATCTACGAAATGAAGTATTCGTATTTCTTGCGTCCATTTTGTACATAAGAGCACAACGGTGAGATTTGTCATATTTCTAAGATTGATGCGAAAAGGAACAATTCCTGCCCAGTAGTGGGACAGCAACAGATCTCTAGATTTGTAGATTTTGCTAGACATACATACGAGTACACAACAGCTCCCACAATATTCATCTTACTTTAGATTTTAGTCAACTAATTGTAAGTTTAAAACATTTGTTTAAGCAAGCACAAAGCTAGAAATTGGTAGGGTATCAAATTCACAATTTATCGGAATATCTTGAAACGAATAGCGTGTTGGAAGGTACGTATTGCCATGTTTAGGGTGCTTCAGGTATTTCATAGGAGCAGGCGCGGGGTCCACAGCAGATGTGATTACGATTACAAACTATTGCCCGAACCTATTACGTGAGCCATGTAGTGAAAGCTCCAGCTGGCTTGTCTTTCGTACATATCCCTTTGTAAATATTAAACTATTTTATATAAAAGAGTTCGTACCACGTCATTGACAAGTGATCACCGTTGGCCATAGTCAATTCTAGAATAAACAACGATATTTGTTGGCTTTGAAACAGATTCTTACTTAATGTACTTGCTTCAAAGGATTTTTCTCCAGCACATATGCTTAAAAATAAGCAGAACATCTTGCCTGACTGCTGTGATTTTCTTTGCGGTCGTGCAAGCGAGGCAAACTATAAGTCTATTAAAATCAAATTTTTATCCACCGTCTATATCTTCTGCGTTAAATCTTTACAAATTTCAGAATTTTAGAAATTTTAGAAATCAAAATATCGAGATCTTGAATATTGGATAAGAGCATGATGTGTACAGATTTTATTTAGTAATCGCTTCATATTTAAATATTGCTCTAAGGCTGAACATTTACTCAAATTGCAGTTTGCGATACAAGTTTATTATCATTCATGTATTACTTTTTGCTATGTACGTAACCATTTACATTTCGTTGCATAATCTTTTGATGTTGTTCGCAATGACATCATTTTGTTGCATCGGGTGTTTTCCTTATTGCAAACCAAATTTGAAAGGCTTATTTTAATCTTAACAGTTACTGGAAATATGACTGGTAAGATTACAGTTTTCCTTTTACGTATCTAATAACTTTCTGTAACGTTCACCACATACATACTTGTTTCTTGCAGATAACAAGGATCACTAGAAGATTATGATATGACCTTTAGGCAGCAGTGTAGGTAGAGCGAGAAGCCATGCTCTACGATCCCCAACCTGCACGCCCAGCGTGACGATTATGGGCAAAAACTATTCAGGAGAAGGCCATGTCCAGCCGTTGATGATGATAAGAGAAGGATTAAACTACGGCTGAACTCTAAAATACCTATGCTATTGTATAACAATAGTCTCACAGCCCATTCTATCGCGCGATATTTCACATAACACGTGTAACGTGTACAACACTTCTGAATACGCCTTCGGGAAAATTCAAGCGTGATGTTACATTAAACTCTCAAACAAAACATGTACCCTACCGGATTTTATGCAGCTCAGGAAATTATGTTTCTGCATTGCTTCTTTCTACTACACTCACAATGGAAAGAGGAAGTGTAACCATTTTATCCCGTGCTAAAGATCACAGGATAAAATGGTAGCACGTGGTTATCGTTATAAATGTACACCTCTTAAAGACGAAAAAAAAATTTAAAAAGGTGAATATAAAAAATATTTGTGACTCACTCCTTCCTATAATAGCACCTGTCACACTAAAATACATACCTATAATAACACAATCGTTGCTAATTAGCCGCAGGTAGATGCAACAGTTAGAAGAAAAGTTTGTTAAAAATTAAACCTTTCAACCCTTTTAACGTTCTACTGTTTGACACAGCTCTCCTCTCAGAATGAGAGGGTTAAGGTCACGGTCTGGCGCGCTGGCCGAGTGCGGCCTGGCAGACTGCACACGCCGTAGCTACAAAACTATTATTATATCTTATTTTACAGAAAGCAGTCATTATTAAGAACTTCCCGCAATTATCATTAAAAAGTGTGTACCTTACGCGAGCCCGTTTCATTTCAAAGTTATATCTACAGGTATCGTAATATTTGTAAAGTTATTAACACACTAGCAAACGCCCGCGACACCGTCCGCGTGGATGTTGGACAGTGTAGCAGAGTATTAAGTATTAACAAATAAAGAGGATCGTTTATTCTAATCAAGATAATCGGCCATCTCTGTTCACTGACTCATGATCCATGATCGTAATTTACAGGTACTGACATAGTCTTGAATACGAAATGATTTATTAGGATAAGGATACCCAACTATGAATAATAATCTGGCCTAGTTTGTACCGGCGTTGTCTTATTAAACATGCAAAGTTTCATTAATTTTGATATTCCCAACTTAAAATTATTATAGATTTAAATAGTTGGCATTTATCTTCTCATGTATGTGGTAAAAGCCTAACAACTGATTAGTATTATTTGACTGTAGTGTCACAAAATGTCAAGCATAATATATACCTACTCTTCCGTTTATGGTTTAAGTCTGTGGTCAAATTGATAATACATTACTATTGTTTGACTTTAATATTTAATATAATATGTATAATACATATTACAAATGCCTTAAATTGAATTAAATAAACAATTGAGTATTTACGTTCATTGTCAAGACATCAGCCGTCAATAAGACGTCAATTATAATTGTTGTCAATAAGTAGCACAGATGAAAGATTTATATAAGTGTTGCCTTTGAAATTAGAACCTAGACAACGCTCAAACTGATTTTTTTATAATTAACGATCGAATTTCGAACGCTACTGGGCCACTAGTAAATGATAAATAAATAAATGTAAAATAAAAATGGAATTTGCTCTTACATCCGCCAGGTGACTCCTCAATACTGCCATCTCTCTTTTTTCCCATCCTCTTCAGTCCAATTCGATTTAAACGGTCCTCGACTCTTTTGCGTGCTCTAAAATAAATTATTTGTAACAGTACCGACAGATCTAATATAAAATCAGTCTCGATATAAATAAAGTACATATAGGTAGAATCTTTAAATTCAAATATTCTTTATTGTAGACAATAGGTCAACACAGTGGTGTTAAAGTTGCAGTGTACTCTATACTATCGATTTTTAAAAGGTGGTCCGTGGAACCCCTGGGCTCCGTAGAAGGGTCACAGGGGTTCCGCGTTAAGTCCGAAAGTAAAATAAAAAACATTGGAAGAGACTTCATAACTACGTTTATAAATACTACTTCGCTATAACCCGGTTAAAAGTACGGGCGCTGCGGGATGTGAGCGCTCTTCGTCTGTCAAGACATTGGGAGTTCCAGCACGGGCGGTGAGTCGCAGCGATGGAGGGGGGCGGCACCGCTCTATTCGAGTCAATTACCGTGACGAGACTGCACGTCTTCGCGTATTTGGTGTAAAGAAAAGAAATTATAGCGATACAGTTACCCTTTGAATCTGAATGTTTCAATTTTTTCAGGTAACTTTTTGATTATTTGTAATTATTTATATAACTGCTAAATATTTTTAAGCACATTGTTTCTACATCAAATTTAAAATGAAAATATGAGTAAATTAGATGTTCTTACTTATTTTTAAAAAGAATCTGGGAATGTAGAGATTTTGTTTGTTAACAAATTTAAACTGTAGTGTGCATCTTGATATTTTAATAAATTCAACTTTAACACAGTTGCGTTTTTTTTTTTGATTTAGTTTATAATAATGAATTATTGGCTCAAAACGGGACGCCATTGAAATAGCAAACGTGTTCTGTTGGTATATCCTCTTCTGCAGTGCAAAAATTCTTTATCAAAATTAAATAGTTTTTTTTTATATACATAATATTTTCATAAATATACTGACTAGGCACAGTCAAAATTGTAATTGTATTAAAAAGTTCTCGTAGGGACTCACGACATCGAATATCGTAAATAGCTCTCTTTTGTAGAATAAAAACGGCGTCGATACTTGCAGCATTACCCCACAGTAAAATACCATGACATTACACTGTGAAAGTAACTAAAGTAAACGAGCCTAGCAGTGGCTATGTCAGTGAGTTGTCTAATTTTCTTTACAGCATATGCTGCAGAACTAAGTTTACTACACAAACTAGATATGTGAGCGCTCCACTG
>DWME01000634.1:0-31145 GCA_018244795.1 Parelbella ahira ahira
GGTCCCTTCCTAAACGTGAATCCCGTAGGAATCATGCATTTTTTCCTGAATAAAAATTAGCCTTTATTTCACTCAAACTCAACATTCTAACTCAAAATTTTTCTACGAATACATGTCGTTACATTGCTTTCTGAAATAAGCAAAAAACAATAAACACTCTTACATACATATTTACTTTATGTACTAATCGTAGCAACATCAAAGAATATATTTTACGCTTAACTACTTTAAAATGACTTCATTTAAAACGGTGTGGTCTAAAATCTAAATGCAATTTAACCGTTCCATTTATTTTCGTAACTACTTTGTCCGATATGAAAAGCACAGCGAGATTCAATTTTAAAATTGATACGTATGAAAATCAACGGAGCGGCAAATGTATTTTCTATTACGGACCAACCCCTCAAATAGTAAACAGATGGGCAGTCGTGCGAAAAAGTCGTATTACGCCTGATTGACACGTCACTTGTGACTGACAGCTGGCAGCATGCAAACGAAACATAAATAATGAGGCAAATAGTCCTAACGACTTTTTGTATAAGAGAAATAATCCAAGAAGCAGAAGTAATGTTTATTAACAAAGCTTTGACCACATGCCGTTACATGACTGATGTGCCTATTCGCTTCGTTTAATAAATAAAATAGTAAATCTAGAACTACCTTACCTTCTATTAAGAATTGCCATGTCTGTTTTATATAATATGCATCATTACTTATTTTATAATTTAATCTGTATTTATTACTTTGCTATATTTTTACTCTTATTTCACTTTTATTTCATTTTTTTTTATTTAGTACGCTATAAAGAAGTTAATTATTTTTCTCTCAATTTAAATTTTACGTATTACTTTCCAATGTTGAATTTGTAGTCTCCGTTTAAAATGTTTAATTAAAAATATGCAAATCCATAAAATACAAGAAACACTGGTTAATAGCTAGAATGAACAGAAGATTCCTTGTTCAGATTTAATACTTATATATGAAACAGTAGAACTCTCATTTCATGAAAACTGTTCATATTCATCTCTCCAAATAGTTATAATCCTGACGTTCCAACATTTAAGTACTCAGATTTGTGTTCTGTCTTATTTTTAATGAGGTCACTTTTTTCCAAAATTACTCGTTTTTTTAACCTCAACAACCTTACGAGGGAAAGGACGGTAAAGTTGTAAAAACAACAAATCATATTGTTACAATAGGACCTTAAAAATGAACCAATTACGTTTCGGTCAACGTTTGCAACAATAAGGGTCGAATAAAAATTTTATTAATATTTCCTCTTGGCTCCTTTATACCTTATGTATTGTCCAAGGGTATTGTACAGTATATTGCCACCTCAATGACTTGCAAACTTTGCAGACGCATAGTTTGCGGGAGCTTATCTTAGGAATCAAGCAGAATGGACCTGACTTGGATACCATTAATTTTAACGTTACTCAAGGGTCGAACTAAAATTTGACATTAACTTAATTACAGTATGTTAAACAATAATCATTTCACATTTTCTTCAACAGTGGAAGAACGATAAAAGACCATTAACATTTTTTTAAAATTTATTCCATCTTCCCTACAAACCGAATTAAAAAAACTTGTATTTATATATCTGAGAACAGAGAAGACAGACACTGTAACAAAAACAATTTAATAATTTCTCTAACAACTTAAAGACAAACAAGGTTTACAATAAATAAGTCAAAAATATAGAACTCGTCAAGCTACAACTAAAAACAAACAAATACAAAATAATGAGACGGTCATCCAAACAGGGTAATTTATTCTGTTCCGACCATAAACCGAATAGGGTATGAACATTTAGAAACGTCCGCACTAGATAAATAAGTAAACAGGAATAAACAACCGGAGCAAACATAATTGCGATGCCGCAAGATGAGGACGTAACAAAAGCATTAGCAGAAAAAATCCCCACGCCAGGCTTTTTGGGCCTTTTCCAAAAACGAGAAAGGGATCCCTTGTGAAGTGCCCACCGCTATCAGTCTGTCACAGTCTACTAACTCCGGGTCTGCTTAGTTTGAAATCGGGATAACAAAAAAATTGCACGCATTATCTTTGATAGTTCAGCTTCCGTTGCTATTCTGTTCAATGGATCATTTGAATTTCACCATCAATATTCCATTACATCCACCAGAAGCCGTACAATCTGTGAACTCGCTTAACGTTATTGTTACACGAAATTCGTATACAATTTACAACAAAACCTAAATAAATTAATTTAACGGACCCGACGAAATTTGATATCGGGTTGGAATCGTGGAATCCAGAGGTTAACGAAACGGGCCCGGGGAAATTAAGTGTACATCGAAATATCAGACGCTGTCTGAATGATTAATGAACATGTAACTTATATTACTTAATCTGCTATTACGTAAACCCATCTGACTTTTGTTAATAGTCTTTTACGTACACATGTTCGTCAAATCGGTATGAATTGTTGAATAATTCAAGAATTCCAAATTAATAAACGAGAATTACTAAATAAATTTTAATTTCAGTAACTTAAAAGCAAACTCTTAATACCTCGTAATTTACTGGTGGACACAAATACAGACGGTCTGAAAGAAATATGCAGGATAATAAATAAGGCACAGTCATGCAAAACTGAACTTAAAATATACCCTAATTAGACTTTAAATTAGATAGACGTTGTTACAGAAATTGTTTCGCTGCATTGCAGGGGCACGTCCGTTATGCAAAAAGACTGTTTATCAACAGCTTTTGATTATCTCAGCGACGACCCAAGGCATGTATTAGTGATAATTTTGAAACCGATATATATATCTATTAACCCCTGCAAATTACCATTGTCCACCTATAATTTAAGTATTTAAGAGAACTTTAATAGATTGAACCTCAAAATCCTGGAACACCGTAGATTTATTCTAATAGGGTTGCATCTTGACTGCGTCAACAAATCTAATCTTGGAATGAAACAGATCTTCGACTAATAGAACACACAGCAAGCAAGTCAGCAAGCCATCCGTGGCAGGCACCCCACATTTCCCTTCAACCGAAGCGTGCTGCCTGGTTCGCAGTCGCTCGTGTGTTTGACCGACTTATTTCCGTATGAGTACACACGCTCACCATCATTAGAGTTGAAAAAGTACAACCCAATTTGGCCCCGGATTGTTTTGCCAGCGAGAGGGTAAACCGCCGATTGGCTGTGCAAATATCGGCTTTTGGACGGGAATAAACCATATTTAGCGTAGATCTATTACAAGGTCCCTTAACAACTGTCTTTCTATATATTACATGACATGTAAAACGTATTAAATTTAAGAAATATAAAGCCTGCTTTAATTGCATCTCGATTGATTCTTTTATCCACCACTCGAACGGTCTTAGATCTTCGGTAAAATATGCGGATGAAGAATTATCTGTTTGGGTCTGACTCTCTATATTATTAGTCAAAGCAACCACGACACGAAATCTTATTATAGGGCTGTGTATTAAAAGCGTTATTATTATTAGTACAAAATATTCATAGTAATTGACTTGCCAATACATCAACTTTTATAACACCGATGCCACAGCAATTTTCAGATAAGCTGTAATAACGAAATGGTTTGACTATACAGACTGTAATTAGCTAGAAAACGAACCACGAAGCTATGGAACTCACCTAATAGATGACCTTACCTGATTTTGTTTAATCTCGTCTGATCCCCGTGATCAACTATTACTTAACATTTAATAGCCTACGTATTTCCTTTTAAATAGGGAAAATTATAATTCTTGTGACGGCCTTTACTCGTTCGAAATCCAAACAAATATCCAAAATATTTTGAATATTTCCACAAGAGTTGTTGAATTTAACAAATCGCTATGGCTTCGCGTTGATTAGCTCTGAATACTATAAGATATTAAAACCAACCTCTGTACCCTAGCTTAGCTTTAGCAATGAAGAAAGAATCAAGTAAAAGAATTTACAAAGTTCAGCTTCAGTCAGGCATAAAATAAGATAGTATTAACATTCCCGATCAAACTTTTCTAAGTAGACAACGTAAAATAACGCTAGTACAAAATATAACTGATAATAGTTTACAAAACATACACGACTTAGCCATAAGATTACAAAGCTTTGTTAACAAATACCGGATCCCGTCGCAGTTAGCGAAGTGAATTACAATCGAAACGTCCACTCGTGCCTCTTTGACGAGGGATGAATAGGCATGGAAAGCGTAAGAGGTATGAAATATGCCCGTTCTTTTGTGCTTGGGTAGGGTTGCCTAATGCACTTTTATAAAAAAAAAGTTTTGTAAAGCAAAAAAAATTATAATACACCATTGCTTTTGCTCGTCATCATAATCATCAACAGCATCAGCCATTTTTAGTACCTATTGTCCATACCATGCCGGTCAAAAATCCACATTATCAACATTAGCACGTATAAGTCCATTCCAAGTCAATATGCCCGTTCTTTTGTGCGTGGATAGGGTTGCCTAATGCAGTTTTATAAAAAAAAGTTTTGTAAAGTAAAAAATAAATATAATACACCATTGATTCTGCTCGTCATCATAATCATCAACAGCATCAGCCATTTTTATTACCTATTGTCCATACCATGGCGGTCAAAAATGCACATCATCAACATTAGCATGTCTAAGTCCATTGCTGGACATGGGCCTCCAGTAATAAAGGAGTTGCTTATAACCCCAACGTTAGGTATACGGTTAGAGATCGTGGGCAAGGCCGTATCTCCAAGACTTCACAAATCTCAGAGAACTACTCGTATATAATGTATGCATTACTATAAATTATAAATATTCTTGACATTTTCCTACGCATAACCCACAGTGCCCCTAATTTACTCGTAAAATTACGTATAACTTCGTAATACAGAGTTCCAGGCTACCAATAAAAGACTAAAATTTTAAACACTGCTTGTGCATAAAGAAAATAAAATGCTTATTCAGATTACAAAAGATTAAATAGGATGTATAGATTTTTACACATCAACAATCTTCTATTTGAAATTTTCAGTTTAGGACAGCCCTATAATTTCTACTTCAAACTAGACCCACCTAAGTTGAAGAATAATCCTAGCACTTACCTCTTATTACTTTTTTATGTTTTTTCTTATAACTTCGCATAGCGAAGATTAGATTGTACTGCTTAGTATGACAGAAACTTCTGTTGTCTTTGCTATTACGATATTTGTGTGACAACCCTATTGTACGACTGCGGCTTACCTGGCAATTCAATGAATGCCTTTTAGACCTGCAAGTGGTCTATGATTTAAAAACCAATTAAAAGTCAAGGTGCTTGCTATAATATAAGATTCCGGGTAGAATATCTATAGTTGTCTCAGATTTTAAAATAGAGAATAATACGAATTCAATATAACGTTTAGGTTATTTAATAAACTTTAACTCTGTCGTAAATCTATTAGTATTATTATATTGATAATCTTTCACGACATACAATTTATAATTCAATATACATTCAAAATTTAAACATGGTTTTTTGATGGACAATTTAATCATCCATTGGAACATCATGGCAAGTTTCTTTTACGCAAGAACGGAAAGGATACAAATCTCTATTTATATGTACATACATAAATAATTAGTATACAAGCACGTACTAACCGACTGATTCATCCCCGTAGATCCTGAACTATCGGACCTGGACACGTAGACTGCTTTTATAGAGAAAGCACTTACTAAGGAACAGAAATTCTTAATATCCTCAGTGAGAATTTTCGTTCCTGTGAGAGAAAAGCATGGCATATAATATTGTAAACAAATTCGTTATTCTTTAAAATAGAAACGTGAAAATTGGTATAAAAAACGACAGTAGCCCGCGGTAATATTAGTAATATTTTATATATATGTAGCTATCTACACACCGGGTGCCTTACGGGGTAACCAGAGAGCACGGAATGCCAAATATCTCTATACTTATCTGTTATATTTTAGATTAGATTAATTATTATTACTTTCGGTGATGACCGATGATTTGATGATGATGATTTGAGATGTCAAATAGTGTCCTTCATCGTTCCTTGCATTCAATGTTAATCCAAGGGATAAAACAAAATCTATCCGCAAACCATTCGCTTCAAAACATAACTTATCTTTGATTGAGGGTCGCCGCTATAACTCTGAACGTTTCATGGCTTATAATATTATTTTTATTCGTCCAATAAGCCATCGCGTGACACAGGGACTACACCTGCGATACCGTTCACGGTACCGTGGCTCTTATGTTTATGGATTAGGAGCTATTTTGGCGCGGCTAATTATAATAAATTAGGTATAGGTCGTGAGTTATTATGTTCACTTCGTTATTGTCTCGAACAGCGTATTAATCGAATGGTTCCTTTATGGTTCTACACTGACTGTTCTAATTCGATATTTTCTAAGAAATTTTACATAACGCCATAATTTCTATATCTTTAATGTTAGTTACAAAAAATGTAGGTAAACAAATTTTATAAATGTAAGTAATTTCATTAGGCTCATTTATCTAGTGGTTAGAGACATCTGACCCCGAAGTAGTGAATTCGATTCCATCTACTGGTTTAATCAACAATATAGCAATTTATATTTTTATCATATTATTGTAGTCAAACCAATACATGCTATGTGCAAAAGAACTCTTAGAACTCTAAGTAAATTTAATAAAAATGTTGTCTTATAAATATTTTTCTATGGCTACCCCTTCAACGATTATAGACGTGATATTACGTTTTTAACACGATTATCATGTTTGTATTGCTTAGGTAAAATATAAGAGACTGACCTTTTTGCGAAAATTTTTTTTCGCCCAATGATCTTATATTCCAGAAGTTGGAATGCAACTCAGCTCTCTTTCTTCCAGGATCAACCCAAACACAAACCTATGGTGCGATTTTGTTCACATGCTGTATGGTTACAACCCATTTTATGCATACCAGATTCCTTTGGAACAAAGTTCTATTGAGATGAAACATCAATGATCAGTTGTCACATATGTTAACACGTCTTACGAATCTGACCCTAGGGCGTACAAAGAGGTAACTCTTAGAGCTTGTCTGTATACAGTACCACGGTTTGGTCACCCCACAATTGGAATCATCATATCACCACGTCTGCCTCCAGCTTAATGGATTTGGAAAACTGAATACGTGAACACAAAACATTCCGATACAATGTTCACTAACGATGCATTCGGAACTGACCGTGGGCCTACAAACTGCCTCATCGATTGATAATTTACGAATATATTTATACAGCCCTCACATAACACCTGGTGCGTAACCACCTATCGTCTTAGATTAGGCCACGTAGAGAAAATACGTTGCTTACGAGAACGGTTCTAGAAAATTTTCATGTAGGTACATCGACGCATTTATTGCCTAATCTACATATTATATTTAAGTAAAGCGATGAATACTGACTGCTTCGTTGATTGAGTGGTTGTAAGCGGGAGTGCTGATCGAGAGATCCTGGGTTCAAATCCCGGGTCGGATGCTATTGGCTTTTTCCAATTTGGATTTTCTAGTACTGACTCGGTGACGGCAACTTAAACTTAGACTTAAACGTAACTGGTAAAACGTGGGAGTGTACTACACTCCTCTGCCTACCCCTTCGGGGATTACAGGCGTGATTTTACGTGTTTTTTCTTATAGTAATAAGCTTCTTATTTTTTGTTGTTTCTGACACGCGTTTCTTCAACCTTCACAATTCTTTCTCCATATTCAAAGCTAGTAACACTGTATTTAAAAATTTTGTTAGCGTGTTCCATTTCGTAGTTTGTAGTATTTGGTATACTTATTGATATAGAAAAAAAATTTCAATATAAGCGACTCCCTCACACGAATACACATTACATAAGTCCATCTCTGTTACATGAAAAGTTCGATACTAATTATGAGAATTACACTATTAAATGGAGAGTCATCTTAGCTGGTAAATCACATATATTACACCTTTGTCTCAATTCCACAGTTTAAATACCATAGATATGTCCAAAATCTATCTCTTTACGCTCGGAAAATATAATCAATATTCAAAGGATATGTTAAATAAGATGTGAGAACGTATCCGAATAACACGTGTATATGTTATTTATAGACAACCCTAATATCTTTTCCCATTATATTTTTCATCGGCCTTGGGCTGATGGATATAATCATATAATCGATACACAGGGGAACCCACTCTGAACGTACCCTAGTCAAGGCCGCAACAGATCCGTATATTCGTACCTTCTGCATTTTGAGAAGAGACCCGCGTCCAGTTATCGAAGGACAAAGGGATTGATGATGATAATGACGACAATGATGATAGATATGTATAAACAATTTTATCTGTAAATTATCTATTGGCATTTACACAGGATGGCAGACTTATGGCTTAACCCCACCCATTTCAACTCTCAACCCTCGCATTCTCTTTACTTGAAACAGGCAAATAATAAAAGGGTTGAGAAACAAAAAGTATTTCTTGTAAAAATTTGTTATTCCCAGTCGTTGACTAGGAGAAAATAGTAGCATTTAGCATAAAATCTATTTTAATCACTATTAATAAATATAGATATAACAGTAACTGTACTGACTAATTCGATTTACTGCGCCATATATACATACGTATGGAGCACAACATACATATATTTAAATTCTTAAGTTTCAAAATTCACTCTTAACGACTTGTCACCATGGTCGGTAATAGTTTGTTACCTTTAGAAGTACATTTTGCGTCAAGGGAAACGTTACGGAATCTTTTCCCTATCATAAAATGATTTCGATCGTGGTTTTATGAGAACTAGCCTTGTTACGGAGCTTAGAACTTTATCTATTGAAGACTCAGTGATACGGTCTAGGCTTCGCATCCTATCTGAAGTAATGATTACGACAGTTTTGAGTAGAATTCCAATACCTCTTGACACCAGCATAATGGAATAAAACATAAAACAATAATATCAATGGACAGCAACTTTATACTCACATCTGATCAGGTAAGCGTGAACCCAACGAAGCCTGTGCCAAATATCGAATAAACTACGAATAAACATATGTACATGAATACGTTTTAAAGAATTTCTAATAAAAAAATCCTGTTCAATTTAATCTCATCATTACGATTGTTGTTGCATAACGGCCATAATAACGTCCCCTATTCTGGATATATCAAAATTATGCTGTGTTTCATCATTTCTGGTCCTGATGTCCGCTAAGAAGGTTTATAGATATAAGTTTAATAAGTTCCACTTGAATACGGCTCCGAGTTTGGATAAGTGCCCTGTGCATAGGAATAAGCTTACCACCTATTCCACATCGCGACGTAGAAGTAACTGATAAAAAGTGCGAGTGTACTACATTTCTCTGTCTACTTCTTCAGGGATTACAGGCGTGATGCCTCTTGCCATACACCGGGCACAGATCTAGACTCCGTGTCACTACTAGAAATTTTAAATTAGAAATATCCAATAGTACCCGGCCCGGGATTTGAAACTACGACCTCCCGATCGGCAGTCGCGCTTGCAATCACTCAACCAACGAGGCAGTAAAATCAATTGACTAAACATTAAACTAAATAATTCAATGATTAAAACAAATTAATCATGTGATTTTATATCGATTATAGTAATCGATTTCATTAATATTCTACTCGCTCATCCCTGGAGTCCCTGGAAACTTACTAAGCGACTTTATCGATCTATTTTCGTTTTGATTTATTAGGGTCACCTCTGTATGGAGCAGCGTTTGATAAAAACGGGTTCGGGGGCCCATTTTTAAACGGCTATTGATCGGGATAAAGTTATTTGTTTGTATGAAATTGTGTCCACACGGATTTATTGTTCGCTAGCGATTACTCACGACTTTGTTCGCGTTACATAAACATACATAAGTTTGGTAGATTGCGTTATCAGTCCCCTCCCGTTTTCATTCTAATTAAAATTACTTCATAAATACCCCTACATTTCAATGAAAGTTCCATCAATGGCGGTTCAGCCGTTTCGGAAATTACTCCGTAAGTTCTAATGAATTAAGTCGAAAGTATTAAGCGCGCGTTTTCGGAGTTACGTAAATAATATTGTAAATATAAGTAAAAACAGTTATGAATAGGTACATTGTTTCATAAGCCACATTAACACGTTACGCTATTTGTAATCATATAAGGATTCGATACAAATACTGTTCAAATGTAATGTAACGGTTGTAATTTGTCTACACTTATGTAACATGTAAGCTTGCGATTCACCAGCGGCTTTCAACTACGTACGATGAAGCTTTTGTTCAAACATATGTGTATATATTTACCCACTAATTCCTATCTACATACTGTTATAATGTAGTATTTACAAAGATTTGAAACACCAATTAAAATATATAAACATTTAATATTAAATAGATTTTATTTTAAGTAACATGGAATTATTTTCACATACTGATTAGCATATGATCGGTACTCTATTTAGGATAATACAAAAATATTAAAATATATGATGCATATAGTTACAGACAAATTTGTATAGGGCTGCTTACATCTGTCTATACTTATATCATTCATGTATATTAACAAAAAAGTTTTCTTTCAAGTACGCGTAAGCTAATAAAATAAGTTAAATATCTGTGATACTGAGTGATCAATGGTAGTGAGAGCAGCGATATGGCCCGGCACAGGCCCACCGCGCGGCACTTCCATAACCAGCCCGAGCTGCGCCGCGCCCGCAACGCCGCGCTCATGCTGAGATGGGTCTTGTTCGTCTGGTTGGCGTCCTGCGGCCCACTGGGGAACACCGTGAAACAAGATGGTGAGTTCAATTTCTCTTTATTGATAAGCGTGAAATGTAGCATAGAACTATTTAGTTCTATTCAGTGTTATTCCATTTTTAAGATTTTTATATCTGTAAATAAAAAAAATGGAACCGATTAATAAATACAATTTGTTAATAATATCTTAATACCTACGCATCATTTAATAATATGTTTATTTATAGTAGATATTTTTTAAGTCTTCAACATTAGTTAAGGGCCTGCAATTGCATTAACTTAACCTATTATACAACGACAACATGAAGGCACCAACGCATAGGGTGTTCAAGTAATAAGCATCTCTGATTCCATCAACCGCACGTGTAGTAGCGTTCTGTTGATAACAATTAATTTCTGTTTTACTTTAGCTGAACGTGTAAGGTAAATTTGTTATCATAACAGAAATCAATGAATGTATATGTTAGAAATACAGCTTCATTTAAATTCCCACCAGTACAATGGTTACTCTAGACACGCACGTAAACAATACTTGAACGGTCTTCCTTAAGTACCAATACTTTAAAATGTTTATAATAAATAATAAAGCACGAATTATATTTAAAACGGCAGTCTTGTTAATTGGCGCGCATAAAAATTTCAAGGGGCATTTGACATTTATTTGACGAGACCTCTAAGAGCTTAATAGCGAGTCCGGAACACTTAACAAGACGTAAATATTAATTCAATTAAATTGTTTATTTATTTCCAATAGAAACCTTGCTGGATATTGCACAAAGTTAATTTAATTTTATAATTCAAAATCATAATTTTCAGCAGAGCAATTACTGGAAATAAAAATATAAGTAATTATTTATTAACAGCGACAACAATTAAGTTAATATGTTTACATAAGTTTACATGTATTTTTTATTTTACGCTGCTTTTATTGTAGTATCTTAAATACATCAAACATTTTATATATTGTATATTTATTCAATGAATTACGGTTGAAATTTTATTGCAATAATGTACTCGTGTGTAAAAAAATGCGGACCGTTTTATGTTATTGTTATTGAATTACGAACAATAAAACGTCAAAGTCCTACCCGCATCCCTTGCGTCCTATTCAAAGGTTGAAAATAATTATTAAAATTATCATTCGCAATCGTAACCAAGTGTCTACTAATATCCATTGTTGAGCTCAAACAAACAATACCTTCGAATCGGCTGAAGGAATAAAAATACCTTCCCCCTTTTAACTTCACAATATAGTCTAAATGTTACAAACAAAAAAGGTTACAACAGATACGCATCTTTTGTAACCGTTTTTGTAAATGTTTACAAATTCAGATTTAATATTATAATCGATGTAATAAATATCTTTTTGGAAGTTGTCTGAAAACCGCTATTTGACTAGGTACGCTTGTTTGTATAATCGTGCAATTTTTGTGCAATCTTTTTGTCATTAACGTAGCCTACACAAAATGTCCTTGAGAGAGTGAAAATGCAAAAGACACCAGGACCGAATGTGCTACAAAATTTATCAAAATAGTTAATTTTAGTTAATAGTTAATCTCACAGATGGGGTAGAGCGTAAACCTAAAGAAAGGATGGATGAAATATCTAGTTATCTTGTATCTACACGAAATTGTCCTGAACAAGCTGAATAGACAGTGCTTCATACCATCTTCAGTAGAGAAGAATGATTTATATCCACTAATGAAACCCAAAAGGACTGAAAATCTTTATATTACTTTTAATATAATTTAACTATATTGCGAAATAAACGGTAATCAAATTAGTAACACTAATCACCGCTGGAAACTCCCTAAAGTCTAAAATCATCGTTCCCAGGCACCGTCCATAATACGGCCAACATCCTTCCGGACAGGTGACGCGATATACGACTCTATTAGGCTGTATAAATTCATACAACATTAATTGGTGTCAGAGGGGTGGGTGAAACAAAAGAGCTGTTTTTTGTTTAACTATTGTGTACGGAACCCCAGTCATGGTCGACGGTCGCGATGAATGGAAAAAAGATGTTCGGCTGTGGGCATGTCTTGGAGGGTGGCATATAACATGTATATAACTTAGGGGAAGTTTTGAGTTTTAAATTTTTTCCCATTCAAAAGATGGTGGTAATATATGTCCATCATTTAATTGCGACATCATTAACCTTATTATTGAATATTATATATTAACGTTAAATATAAATCAGAAATACAATCTCTACATTTAAAATGTCACTCGTTGTTCTCTACCTACCGAGCGAGGGACCTGGCGTGAAAACATAATAACAATAATAATAAATGACAATAACTACTTTTAGCAGCTTACAGTCGTTTTATTAGTCTTAGTCGCGAAACACAAAACAATGATAAAATATTTCATAATATAATACTCTACAACAGACAATAGCAGTCTCGCTGTATTTACTACGAACGAAATAATACGAAAATAGATTTAACTTCCAAACGTATAGTGTAAGAGGTTGTAACGAACTTTTATTGGCAACTTACAATTTTCCGAGCGAGGGAACAAGTAACGAAACAATAAACGGGAGTGCCTTATCGGAAAACCGTTGGAAAACCATTGGGAAGGTCCTTTTTTTCCCTACGCTTATAGTTCGCTACTTCTCAACTTTACAGACGGCTGCGCTTCGCTAACTCTTAGACTAAATTAAAAAAACACATATTAAGTCGACTGCAAAAAACTAATAGAGCTTTGCTGAAGACTACATGCCTAACTCATGGGTAAAAACCTCATTCATGTACTCACCTGAGTTTATGTATTAATTGATTGTCAAGACAAAAAATTTAACGACTGTTTTGAAAATTTATTAATTGAACGTTCTTGAAATTTGATAAGCTAACGGAACAGGAACGTAAAAAGTTATGAATATGTAGACAAATAATTTCAAGAAACTCGACATTAATAATTTTTTTTATGATTATAAATGTATATTACATTTTTGTGATATTGATTTTACCAGTATCTTCAATATATTAACACCATTTAATTTAATTTATAGAGACCTTAATAAATATTTGTTAATGATAACATAATTTTAAAACTTATCTACTTAGGTAACCGCGAACCTAACAACTTTAATTTAAAGGTACATATAAAATGTCATGACAATATCATTAAAATGGTAGTAAGCATCACACCACAGTCCACATTACACATAATGTTCAATAACTCTATACAGGTAAAGGCTGTAGAGCGCAGAGTTTCGACGCTTAATATCGATGTATGGGCCCTCGGGGAACTCTACTCGCCTGGCTATTACTCCGAAGTTAGTGCTTAACAATATATAACGTAGATAAGTAACAGAATGGATGGAATATGGAATTTCGTCACTAAACTTTAAACCGCTTTAACCTGATAATGATTTAGTAGAGTTCGCTCAGGATTTAGCCAAAGTTAAATCTGTACCTACATTTTACGTTAGATTAAAAGTTGGGTACATATTTAACACAAACAATAATTTACTGTATTCATAATAATATGCATTTCAGTAATTAAGCTAGATTCCTTTAAATTTTAATAAAATAAATGATATTGTGGAAAGAATCAATTAAATTGAAAGTATAATTTGTAAGCATAGTCATCATAGTAAAATAAACTCAGAATTAGAGTCGACAAAGAAAATACATGCTATCTGTTTTTAGCTTAGAAACATGACCATGTATGCCTTTAGGGATTTATATATCGTCGGCTATTAACTCCTAACCCAAGGCTACAAATTAAACATTATGATACATCTCTCGCCACTAGACTCGTGCTCTACTAAACCATTGCTGAGAACTGGTTAGTAGGTGACCATGTGATATTTATATACCACATAGTAAGATTCTAGATATTAAGATTCTAACATATGCTGACAGGGAGCCTATACACAATTTATTTAGACAGCTCTACCAACGCGATCATAAAAAATTATTCCGCTTACTCAGCCATATAGCTCTTAAAATTGAAAACTCTTTCTTCAATCGCCACTACAAACACTTACGCTGAACAATATAGAGGCCTTTAACAATATATCACGAAGATAAGTAACGGACTGGATGGTAAGGAATTTCGTCACGAAACTTTGAATCTCGTTAAGTTCCTACCAGTTTGAGTAACTAACCGCGCGAGTTTGGCCGTTTCTATAGGAGTGACTTCGGAAGTGGTTAGTTACTTAGTTAGTATTTACTCACGCTTCGATACTTTGCACTATGGAACGGAAATTATTATATCGGTGCAGAGGTCAAACGGGTGTAGGTGGTTTTGGGATTTACATACGAATTTGTTTTAAAGACGAAGTCACCATCCATTGGTTTGAAAAATTTGATGAAGGCGGTGAAAAATTCAAAGCGGTCATAATAATAATCTCAATAATTTGACCATCACATCAGATCCCTTATGGATTAGGTGGGGAGTATCCACTGCCAAATATGTTAATCCTTCCAAACCTAACGTGATTTTTCTAAATGTTTCGAAGACTTTTCATTCCTCATCAGTATCTGATCTGTTCTATGGCGTTCGTAATCCCATTGGCATGTTACATTAGTCAAGCTTCTCGGCGCTATCGGTTCCTCAGTGACCACTAATGGGAAATATCATGAGGGAAACGCCCTTCGGAGGGTGCGCTAAACAGTCGGCCCAATTTGTTACCGTTAGTGATAGTTATTAAGTCTCGTCAAAGGCGTTTAACGCTTTCGGACAGTAATTAAATGAAATTTTGCTTAAAAAAATTTATCTAAGTATCTTATAGAGTTAATTTTAGCTATCGGTAGTGGATATATATTTCGAATATATTTTCTGGTGTCTTCAAGGGAAATACGATGTAACATAAAAAAAGATCAAATTAATTTAATAATGTTAACAGACCTGTGACAAATCCTTCGATTTTCTTGCTTAGAAGGTCACCTTTGGTTTATGTGGCAACACATTTTGTTTTTGTTTTTGATAGGTGTTTAATAATAATTTGCATTCAACTTCTGGTTTTAAACGGTTGTTTGAATTTATTTCTAAACTAAATTGGGGTTTTTGAATTGGAATTTTATGAGTATAATTAATTCTGAATCGCTATCGTGGGAATCATTTTTTTATATTATCATTTGCAAATCGATCATCATGCATCATCTCATCAAATATACGTAGGTATACCGTTTCGAATTCGTTTCCTGATGCATGATTATACATAACCGCTTCTTCGAAATGAAGTCATGATAGCCTAGTCAGTTACTAATCTAACTACCCATATTGTTCTTTAACGTGGTTTTTCTAATTTAGAATTTTATAATAGTGACTCGGAGTCTGGATCTATGCCCGCTGCATGGCAATAGGTTCACCACCTTTTACATGAGGCTTAAACGTAACTGGTGAAACTTAGAAGAGTACTACACTCCTCTGCCTACCCCACTGTCCTTAAGGCAGGTGAAATCTGCTGATTAATACTTAACTAACATGCTTGCCTAACATCTACTTATTCTGTAAAGCGCAACTAAGGGTGTAATGACAAATGGTTTTATTATGATGATAATGCTCCAGATATAGGCTTTCTCGTCTCTATAAGTAAGTAATAGGGAATGGAATTTGTCATAAGAAACGCAGAACGAACAAAATCCCTCTTGAACATGTAGCATTTTCCAATGTATCCAACCATAAACGGACACCATTCGCCGCAGCCGTTGCTATGGTGTCAACAATGGGGTACAAGACACATCGATTACGAGCCCAGTGATTAATGACCTTGTATATCAATTACCGTTGTCAGGTGCAACTTGCTTTTTGTGAGGGCAAAGTTTTCAGCCCCTAATGTCTCTACCTACGTATGGCATAAAAGAATCGTATTTGTTACATAAATCAAATAGTCTAACTTTGTTCTAACCTAAAAATAGCCACAAAATACTTAAAATAATTTTAGAGTCAGAAGTGTTGGACGGAATCGATTTCGAAATATTATGGTTTCCAAAATGATAGGTATAGTGACGGTGTTAAATGAACTGTTACTTAAAGCATGGCGCGCAGATCAGGGCACATATAAAATATTATGCAATTGCTTTTTCATACTGACTCAAATTTGGTATATCTTGATTTTATTTTATTGTAACTACTTAAAGTGCCTCGTTGATCGAGTGGATGCGAGTTCGATTGCTGATCAAGAAGTTCTGGGATTGATCCTCACGTCCGGCCATGTTACTGGGTTTTCCTCATTTGAAATTCCCAGTAGTAGCATGGATTCTGCATTTGTAGCCGGTGTAAGGCAATTGGCTCACACGGGACATGTAACATAACTGGTGAATAATCGAAATGTACTGCACTCCTTTTCCTACACCATCGGGAAAATACAGGCGTGATACTATGTCATCACCACACTTACTGTATCATAATTTATAAATATGATCTTAATGAAAACTCTATTTTCTCTTCCAAGAGCTTTCTATGCGAGAACATGGTCATAATGATATATTTTCTATTTTCTAAATACATTTTTTTATTAATAAAACGTTGTCTATGTTCTTCCTGAAAGTTAAAACGACTCCATAATTAAACTTCGTCAAAATCAAATCAACGGTTTTAACATAAAAAGCTAACAAGCCGAGAAATATGTAGTTACTTTCGTTCGTGACATTAATTATGCATTAATGGATCCGATACAAATGTCTAAGACAGTCGCAGGGGGCTATAAAAACGATCATCTAACTGACTATAATTCTAAACCTATAAAAATTGTCTCGTAAATAATCCATTACCTGCTGTACATTATCACTAATTACTTTATAAAATACATATTATATTAACATAATAAATGGCTCATAACGTTAAGGCTTTGTAATAAAAAATAAACAGCCTAATGATCCAATTTAATTACAGCTCGACTGACTCACCCCATAAACCATTCACAACTTAATTATTACAACATAAGCATACCACTTTTAACTTAATTATATTTCTACATCATAAATCATCGTGACCTCATAATTTAATATTATATCATAAAGCCACGTAATGTACCGACTTTACACAAGTGTAATGAGCTTAATTTTTAACATTTACCTCGTCTGAATAAATGTTCTTACTTTAAAAAAGACCTCAGGTTAAATCCACAGCCAGACTATAAGTATGGTAATCTATATAGTATGAAAGAGAAATGGTCGTTATTCGTTTGACAATTTGAAATTTAAATTTGGAACATTAAAAATTAATCCTTTACCGTTTTAATACACGAGGGAGTCATTAAATATGAAACGTGACATGACAAATTAGTAAAAGAATAACGTAATATATAATAATTGATTAATAATAATTCATTAATGATTATTATATCTTCTTTTATAACTCTTATACAAAACAAAGCCAATTATACGAGTATGTTGACCGAATCGTTGTCAATATTCGTTATATACATATATAAGTTTCTAAATGTATGAGCTAAAGTTTGATTGCCAATCAGAAAAAAATATGTATGGATATATATTTTTATATATACGAGTAACTTGCACTACTGCACACTTACGCACGCTTGCTATAGCAAACCCCATATACAAACCCTTGGTACAGCGAAACCTCAAATATTTTTAGGTTCGAAGGTAGGTAGGCAGAAATTGTTAAAATTCACCATTCTGGTTTTTAATTAAACAATTTCCTGTTCGATTTGCGTACGGAGTTATTAATACAGATCGCAGTATAACAATGCAGTTCAACAATGTGCATTTGTACTTTTCTTCATATTTCTTTTTCTTTCTTGCGATAAAATCGTTCGTTGGTTGGTTATACAATATTTTTTATTCAGATGTTCGATTATTAGTCTGTTTTATCGTCGCATTGACTTCTCCACGCTGTATTTTTTTTATTTCATATAAATTAATATGACACAGTAAATAGAGATAACATTTAATTGAAATGCTTTTATTATAAAATGAAGTCAGTGTTACGAAATTCATAGGCGTAGTTCCTGAATCATACCATTTTTTCCTGTATAAAAAACAATGTAATTAATTTATCCTAACGGATATTTTATATATACGCCGGCAATACATACTGCAATTTTTTTTCTAGCTACATATTAGAAAAATTTCTTAAAATTCCATTTCGTTTTATTGTCCGTAAGATTGAGTAGGTATCCGACGGTAGCCAGCGATCTAGAATATCTAGAGCCGCACCGCAGTGCTAAACTTGAAGAAGCAAACTGCGATAAATTCAGTTAACGCCTTACGTCGACTTCGTACTCGTATCAGGGGCCGCCATTTTTATTTTACAAACTCAAACTTCGTTTAGCCGAGTACGCGCAACGGAATTTGCCTTTACCATTTAAACTTTTTAGTCCAAAAGTCTTTTTAGTCGGTACCAATTTTAGAATTTTTCAGACGCTAAGGGGGTCTCATGCGATTTTAAATTTCCATGTGTTACATACACATAAGGATTCTACACATATACTTTGCGTTAACTTTGATTCCAGAATTACAATACATTACATTGAATTGTTATATGTTACCATGACAAATTATCAGAACTAATAATTATACATTACGTAGCAGTACCCTGCATTGTTACACGTTCTATTTATATTGTATATTATGACGAATTATTGAATTGACAGCGAAATAGTGTCATTTAATGATAGTAAATATACACATTATTTACTAATCGATGTCAAATGATATTTTAATGCTACACATTTCGTTAACAAACATTCTGATAACCATCATAATTTTTCGTCCCATTTCAATGTACATGATTCATTAAATACTTTAGAAAGTAAATAAAAAAAAAGTCCTTAATTAAATCAAAAAAGACAAAATATAAGCCAACCCAAATGTTGGTCGCGTCGCTTACAACAGCAATAGAAATCTTAACCGAGAAATGCTAATCGTCGCGTTCAAAACAAACAAAGACGGACGTATGCAAATACATCTAAATTAAACAAGGATAGCTAACTAAACGCCCCTAAGAATAATAATAGAACCATTTACCGCAAAGTGCTTTGCTATGTCACTATTCATCATCTTCCAACAACTACATTAATATTAAGATGGATGGATGCGCTGTCTCGCTCGTACCTGCGTCTGTCTCGTTCCGTTATCAGTTTGACAGTTGGCGAGGGTGAGATATCACTTTTTTTAGAAAAAAAACCAATGTTTCGAGACGGTACAGCGAGAGGGTGTGTGCATGGTGACCCCCAGCTACCCGTGTTGTACCGACTATACAAAAGTCTATTCACTTTGATAAATTTATTCTCTTTGTATATGAATTTATTTGCTACCTTTCGATAATAATGACATTCTAACTGCCTCGTTGCCTCAAGTGGTTGCAAGCGCGATTACTGATCGAGAGGTCTTGATTTCGATCCCTGGGTCGATAACTATGGGGTTTTTCTATCTTGAAATGATTCGTGCCTGGTAGGTACCTATATAGCAATAGCTTCACGCCTATTCCGTAGTGGGACGTAAACGTAACTCGTGAAACATGAGAATATACTAAACTATTTTGTCTACCCCTTCGGAATTACAGGCGTGATTCATCGTTTACATTATTAACTAGTAACATTTAACAACACAAGAAAAGGCTTCGCTGCCTTTAATGACTTTTTACATTGCTTCATATTTAAGAATACGGTTTTATATTGGTCTTCTTAATTATGTACACAATTTTATTATATGTATTTTATTGATTGGAAAAGCCATCCTCTCTTTCTAAATCATAATCAGATTGGCTATATTAGCAATCTCCCAGTTTATTAATTTCAGTGACAGTCGGCGCACAGTCGGTAAGCGGCGTTAACATGTAAGCTGACGCCAGACGATGTATGCGACATCGGGAGAGATAACATAAATAACATCGTGATATTAGACAACTGAAGGAACTATTGGCTAGCTTCCCCCAGCTCTCTGGTTTCAATGTTTTTATTTACACAGCTACTTTATACGGCTTGATAAATACATCCCGTTCCGAGGAAATTCTTTACTCCGTGCAAATAGAAATGAAGCTATTCCTCGAATGCCTTTTAGTGCTTGGCTTTATTGAATTCTTGATTTATTTTCCATTTGATAACTAGTTAAATGATTATTGTTTATAACAACACAATTATTATAATTGAAACTTGATAAAAGTAAATTTTAGAATACTTACAAATAAATGTTACTCGTAATGTTATTAACGCAAAATATGTATTTGTTTCATTTTTTACACGTTCGAATCCGAATGTTCAGATACGAAACATCATATGATCAAATTTTAAGGAATCAGAAAAGAAAGAAAGATGTTAAACGTGGAATCCTGAAGTAAAAGTAACGAAGAACTACATCAGAAATAAGTTTTTCACAGCTTTATGATATGTCCGTACACAATTTAATTGGTTCAATATAATTATTTGAAAATATGACATTTACTTGCTATAATATAATGGAAATAAACTCACGAAGCCTAATGCATACCGCAATTCGAAAATAAAACATCTTCCTACTGTATTTCTATATATCTTCAGATTCAGCGATAGCAAATGATCGTTAAAACAAATATACACAAACCCTTCCGTGTTACTGATGGCGCCATGAACAGAAAGACAAGTCGTTCAATAAAAGTCGTTAAAGCTCTTCAGTAACCTTTGGGGCAGTTTGGAAATATCAGGTTAGTTACACTTGTACATTTCACTGATGTGTAACATCAATAAAAGAGATTTGATAATGAGATAATGAAACCTCATTGGCATTGCAAAGTATGTATCATCGTCAGCCTCTTGATGTCCACTGCTGGACATAGGCCTCCGCTAATAGGCGCTACTGCATCCGGACCTGGACCTTCTGAAACTAGCAGCTTCCCGCTATCTTCTTCAGGCCATCAGACTATCTGGTAGGAGAGCGACCAACGCGCCCTTGTAAATATGTATATATTTGACAAATAATTGCATTACTGGCTACGGGATTTATAAGTAGAGTCAATAATCTAGATGTAGTAAACCCCAAAATATAAAAAATAGTAACATAAACTCTTATAATATAAACCTAAAATTAATTTGCTGTTTCTTCCAATATCGGAATTTCCAACTTCGCAAATTCTACCATACCAAATACTAATGAGTACTCGTATTTGTGAAACGATGATTATAATAACACGCTTCATGTGTTCTGTGTCTTGAAAATATCTGAGCCAAAAAAATTTAAGTTGTTAATATAGGAAAATATTTAAATATATACATAATATGTTATTATTTATGAGAGGATTATGGTGGATTTAGGTGTATGGTTTATGGGTTTTTTTAAGGACAGGGCGCAATGGCGCTCTTAGGGGAGGCCTATGTCCAACAGTGGACTGAGATTCGCTGATGATAACGATGACGATGATGATATGTAACTAAGGTAAAGTGTAAACACATAAAATAAAGCGGACTTTTAAGTATTAAGTCTACTTATGGATAATTACGTAAAACAAAAAATAGAAATACGCACTGTGCTTGAGTTTCCACAAGTTTCTTTCGCCAATCTCCCTCCCCCCTCAAACCCTCTATACCTATGTTCCTTTTGTGTGTTTCTCTCCTTATCTCAAAACGTTCCACCGTTTTTCATGTAAATAATGATGCGCTTTAACCATTATTAGTCAAACTTATCGCGCAAATCAGTCAGTAGTCAGTAAAAACTTTTGCAATTGTGATCGCTTTAATCATTGTTCTAAACTTGTAGTGTTTGTTCTAGAGACAATACATCATATTTAATATTGGCATATCGGCACACTATTAGACACCTTGACAAAAAATTTTAATAAACAATTTAGAAAAAAATTATCGCAGTGACTGAAAGACGTAGCAATTGATACATGATTAAATTCTCTTGTAGCAATATCTATTAAGATTGGATTTTTCTTATTCAAAATTTCTAATGGTGTCTTGGAGTCTGGAATTGTGCCCGGAGTAAGGAGGCTCACCACCTATTCTATGGGGCGTAAACTTAACTGGTGAAATGTGAGAATGTACTACTGTCCTCTGCCTACCTATTCGGGGATTACAGGCGTGATGTTACGTTTACGTATAGATTAAAACAGGTTTCTATGATTTGATTTATTGATTTTATGCATTTATTCTTTTTTTTTATTTATAATCAGCGAGTTATAAAATTAAATAAAAATGTATATTACCACTACAATATTATTATCGATTCAGTGGCGAGCAATCAATCGTCGCAAGCGGAGTGCGGGTGCCTCGTTAGCAAACTCTACGGCACTTTTTTGACGTCTGCTCTAGGGTCTCCAGCGGTTCAAGTGCCGACACCTATGACCGACCGTATCACGAACGCAATAAGACCTAAATTTCAACAGCCATACATAACGACTCCGAACATTTATTTGCAAACTTCGCTCTACGTCTCTACAATAACACCGTGGCCTTTATACGAATGAGATAAGGCTCAAAATTAATGATTTCTTTGTTTTAGTAGCGACAAAAAGCGAATGTTATGTATAAACATTTTTGTTCCTGCACTTTTGCTTAACTCTCGAGATGAGTGTCGAGAGTTTCTTTTGTATCCGAATTGGTTTTTTTTTGCGAATAAAATATTCCTTTTTATTTCACGCACGTACGATCATGTAAATTGCCCATAATTTCTTATTTATCTTGGTTGGAACATAATATTCTTTTTCTGAACATGAATCATGATGGTAAATGGTAAACTAAGTATTAATGAGGTTTACTAGGAAACTAACTCGCATTAGGAATATGATATATCACGTAGAAATATTATTAATAAAAATATGTTCATAATACGGAATTTCATAGTTCATACTCGTAATATTCCATAGTTTATAATGGTAAGGTTAATTATAGTAAGTTATCATTACTAAAAATATTTTCGTAATAATTCCACAATAATATACGGATTGACTGTCCCCCTTCAAGAGACTTTTAAATTTTTTTATTCGAAGAATACGTTATTTCTCCATCGAATTGCAATCTACTGTAGTTCCAAATCAGTTCTCACAGTTACATAAGACACGTGCAATAAGTTTTGACGCGGTGATCGTTGAAAATACAACCTCAATAAATACAGTTATTAATTTTTTACGCCTATTATAATATCGAGAAAAGTTATATTGAGAATCTTTGAACGTACCTACAGTTATAATGGCGATTTATATGTTCGGTAAAATTCAAAATTAAAAACAATTATGCATACTATCACCATAACCGTTATAAAAGTGTCGAGTTTTTAAGAGTTCACTCTTAGACAGGCGGGCTGGCCACGTGCGTGTTGGCATACTTCACAGACCTTAGAGAACTCTAAGGTGTGCAGGTTTTCCTATGATGTTTTCTTCTCCGTTGCAGCAAGTGTGATGTAAGTACCTAATATAATAAAAACTAAAGTGTCAACTTACTGAACTATTACTTTCTTATATGATTTAAGGTCTAAGATAGCAAAAGAATTGCGGTAAAATCAACAAGTTTTTTTAAGAGTAAATTTAAACGTCGAGTAAATTTCCTTGCTCATTATCGTATAACAGTAATATTACGTATATATGTATGTATATTGGAATGTGGGTATGAAACTCATGTCCAGAAGAGAAATGTAAACAAAATCAATTCGGTATTTAAATATGACGGAATTAAAAATATACCGAAAACAGGTTACTATTGTTAGATCAGACAACGACAAAAGTTTTTACTAACTGTCTAAAAGAGACCGAACGGCATTAATCCCTAATCCGAGTCGGAAAGTCCCGAATTGCCTGCCACCCATGGACTATAAGTAGGATTGCCAACAGTCCGACTTTGTGGGATACTCCGTCTATATTAGAAGTAATTCGTCATGACAAGAGTTCACGTAAACGATACTCTAATGTAAACTATATGCCAATTAAACTCAATACATTTTTGTTAGGAATGTTGAGTTTGTATAATTCACAGTACAATAAATTAGAGAACTGTAAAATATTCGTCTAACAAATATTTATGGCGCGTGCCTCATGTTTTTTTTTCTAAATTTCATATTTGTTTTCATAGCTAAAAGGCATTTGCAATCACAAATTCTCAAGTTTTAAATATACATATATACATATGTGAACAGGGGTGATTGTTTGATAGCTCGTTTTGAAAACATGTTACATTAGAAAACAATATAATTAAAAGAACAATATCTCTATACGTATTTATATGTCTAAATTCTATGGTAGAAGTACTTCCTCTACTGATCTTTTAAGATTAGAACACATACTTGTAACATATTCTTATTTCTATATAGGTACTATGTACCGACGACGCCCCCTGCGTGTTGCCACACACTTCGCACCAAAACACAACAAAAGTTCCGCTACTTAACATCATAAATCCCTACTAATATTGCTAATGCAAAATGTGTTTGTATTTATTTATTGGTTTGTTCGTTCGTTTTTTATTTATTCATTCGTTCGTTAATTATTTTTTTTTCACACAGCATTAAAACAACTGTTTGTTTTTCTAGTAAATTTATTTTTAATTTTCAACTAAGTAGCATTTAATTAAAATCCTTTTCTCACTGGCGCAAAACAATGGCGTATTTAAAAAGTGAAAAACTTTTCTATTAGTTGGATAATTGCTATTAAGTATCTCTGTTGTAATGAATTATCACCATTAAATTACTTAATTAAATTAATAACGATCAATTATTAAATTAACGACCAAAAGTTCCGGAAGCGATATTTCGTAGATGGCTACCCTACTTGTTAGACCAGTCACAGCTTACGTCTGATCTGATAACCTTTGCGTGGGTTTTATTGTTGTAATAAATTATCAACCACTGCCTCTCCACCTGCCTTTCGGGTAACCAGTTAGGATTTTATCTTCTAAGACAGATTTTTGTACACTTCGGTTAAAGAAAGTAACAAAACGCTCTCTTTGCACCTGTCCTTTGAAACTAAGAAACGCGGATGGTTACATAATTCACTAATTGTTAGATTATCTCCAGAAATAGAGATAAATAACATAACTGATGGTTATTAACTTCTGGTTTTTATCCACCTGGAGTCTTGAGTCTTGAACACTGTCTTGAGGCATTCACTGAGATATACAACAATACGCTCCCTTGGATCGAAGCAAGTATTACTTCATTTGTATGAAACATTAATACTTCTACGTACAAAGACTTCGAAAAAAAACGGTTCAAAAAATGGACTAAAGCAGTTGTGATACAAATAAAAAATATTTTTGCCAAATTTTCGCGAACAAATCAAAAGGCACCTTTTTGTTCCGTTTAGAATTTAAAACAGTTGAAGGGTGTTAACCATGAAAGAAAGTAAGCTGATAAATTTGCTTCAGCTTTTAAAACTTTTCTTGAGCACTAGTTATTTAAACAAATACTTAAGGAAAGGCTCACTTTTTTGCTAGCTTCTTGAGTAAGATATTGGCTTCAAAGGGTAGAGAGGGAAAAGAAAATAGAAAAAGAATTCTATTGAGGAGCAAGAACCTTCGACAGACTTGAAAAGCTTCCTGTATTTTTTCTTGCTTCCCATTTTCTTCAATAATGAGCACTTGTTTTACTGCCGGCGAGCAACTATTATTTTCTTTCATAAACCTTTCCTAGTACGACACTACTTATACTCCGTATCTGAGTTAGGGCCTTAAGAGATTTTGGAAAAAATATGTACTCGTATATGGATGACGAGATGTTCCATAATCTAATAGATTAGTTTCAGTCTTACATACTACAGCCAATATTTTAGGAGGTACCTTTAATACCTAACTAGTCAATATTGTTTCTTCTTTGCTTTTCCACCTTGGCTCCTTTCCGCTTGTTCCCTATATACATTACTTTTATCTTTTTACTGTGTATGTTCCCCGCCCGTGATTTATTTGAAAAGCTATCTTAAGATAGTTAATCAATGACTCGCTGGCGGTTGGGTTACGTTTGTTAACTACGTTTAATCTATTTCTATGCAAAGCACTCTTTCTGCCAGTTTTACGATTTCCTTTTTATCCTTCTTCAGAGTATTTACTTTTTTTATCGATTTCCGTTGGGTCTTAGTTTATATCGTCGTAGAATTGTATTATATTACTTCATTTCACTGTAAATCGCAAAGAACTTTTTGCCTTTTACAAACACTGCCCTTTTTAAAACCTGCTTACATATTACTTCTGAAAATCATATACTTTTAAAATCAAATGCAATTTAATAAGTATAGGTTCATTTTCCTTAATATAGATAGGAAAAACTTCTGAAGGGATCGTCACATCTGATCGGATAGAAGGTTGACATCGTGAGAAGAGTAAGTGGATACTGTGTGAATGGTGCGTTAGGTAACTTATTGGGTTACCAACATTTGCGCCAACGACCATGGTTGGCCATACACAATTCCTCATTTAATCCAATCGAGCTAAAGAGAAGCAAGACTTGGATAGAATTCACTATTCATTACTTCATACTCTCAGATCACGTTTGTATTACACATGTAATGACTTTGATGCCTTGTTAGGAACTCAGTAAATGTATAAAAATAATGCTCTGATCGTTTAGTACATGCTGTAAGACTGGCAGATAAAATAATAATAAAACGTGATTGTTTTACGCGGATGCCGAGGGAAACTAAGACTTTTGAATAGACCAAATTGGTCAGATACTGGCTGATGGGCGAATAACAATCTCTGAAACCAGTTTGTGTTAGAAAAGAATTATTTACATATGTAGAATAATCAAGTCAGAAAGAAAAGGATAAAGAGATTCGTACACTGTGATCTCTGCTTACCCTGTAAGGAACCTGGCGTGACAATATAATAATAAAAACAAAGGGAATATAATTTACTTTCAACGGGATTGACCTTCATATTTCATAAGTTGCGACGGTCGAAACGATTAAAGATAATATACAATAGGGTTTCATTGTTTCTAGAAGCGAATAAAACATTCTGAAACAAAGAAAAATACATCCTTTCTTTTTCATAAACTTGTAATTATGAATACTTAATAATAATTTACCATGGGGTGGTATTACGTTCACAATATTATTAAGTAAAGGAGTAGATTGAGAAACAAAATAAAGAAATTCCTTTATACCGGGAATTTTCTAAAACTAATGTGTACGAACATTTTAGCTTTTGATATGAAGTCTTAATTAAAACACCTGCATCTGGTCACATCTCACGTCTAGATTATGATTTTTCTCAACCTCTTCATTCTATTTACGGTACGGTTGCTTAGTAAAAAAAACTTGCTACACAGCACAAAATAATTTTTCTCGGTACCTACTGGCATTTTGTAACTTACCGGCTGAAATATCTTTTATGTCGTGCTGGATACGGAATCCTCTTCAAAACTCGAGTAGAGGTTATGCTTTTTCACATATACCAATCAGCGCAGATATTATATCATTGGATAAACCGCATAGCGACTATCTTTTCCCAAGAATGTAGAATTGTATTTTTGTTGAAATCCATTTTAATATCATATGGGTATCTTACAAATTGCTAATAAAAAACAAAACGTCAAATAGCTCCGTGACTAATAAGGACATCATCGTCATCATCGTCAGCCTCTCGATGTCCTTTACTGGACATAGGCCTCCCCTAATCGGCGCCACTCCATCCGGTCTTGGGGCTTCCGAATCTAGCAGCTTCCCGGTGTCTGTATAAGTGCAGTTAAAATTAAATTTACTAATAAAGTAACAAAACAGTCACAGTTAATTAATTATATTATGTTATAGTTAATGAGTACACTCACGTGGTTAAGTTGTATTGTCATAACGAAAATTACTGTCCAAAGTGCTTATCGTCGTATCAGTCTCGTTCAGGACGAATTTCACGCCTGCAGCGACGGATTGTCAGCGGCAAGCTCCGTGACAAATTGATTGGGTTAATCGCGCTCAAAAGTGACTAACGAACAGGCAGCGCCGTTTCGATAATTAAACGACGCCATTTAAGCTCATGGGTAGGGTTTATTGGTGCGTTCATAGATAAACCCATTTCAGTTATTGCCAAATATAGTTGACAGTCCGTTTATGGATGGCAGTGAATCGACTTGCTGATTGTTTTTTTTTTAAATATGAAATTATGGATTTAAAATCAATAGAATAACCTAATTAGACTGGAGAGGCCTATGTCCAGCAGTGGACGGGAGGAGGCTGATAATGAATAAAAAAAAGACTGCAATGGTCAATCAAATGTGTAATAAATTGTGACGCCAGAAACAAATTATATGTTTACTATTATTTTCATATTCTTAAGTAAGGGATTGAAAGCATCAAGCTTCGTGACTAACTAGTTAATCGTGTTTACGAGTGACTAACGAACAAGCAGCGCGCCGCGCCGATGCCGTTAAACATATATATGTCCATATGGGAAATGTTGATTGGCTTTGCTTATATATATGTATATAGGGATGCTGTTGCCAACTGAAACAGCTGACTGGAAACGATTGGATTTTTAATATTCAATTTTAACTCAAATAGTAAAATATTTAATCAAATCTGGATGTACCTACTCACATACGAATTGGCAAGATTCCAGAAGTAGCTGGTAAGATTATAAAATTATTATAGGTATACTAAAAAGAACTATTCTACTTTGAAATAGCACATCTTTCAGTGAGCCAGTTATTTGCTGGTAAAACTGACTGGAACTTGACGGTAAAACATGTAAAATAGAAGTTTTATTCTACCGTCCTATTCTAGAGTCCTATTTCTGTAATCCTCTTATAGTTTATTAAATCTGACTAACACTTTTAGTTATATTCCGACAATATTGTTCTTAGTTATTTTCAGCCAAATATAGACGCCCGGCAGCATGACTTCTGTTTCATGATTTGCTGTTTTCTTCGCAAAATGGATGTCTTCTGACCATATAGTCAATTTCTACGACCGATTTCACGCTTAAAAAAGTGTTGTAAATAATTTGTATCAACTCATGTTGAACTGCACCACAGCTCTTCGAAACTCTTACTAATTCTTCACCTTCCAGTATCTTCACCGATCCACTCAAAAAAAGTTAAGAAAATTCAACACCAATTGTGGATTGTTAATGGATTACACGAATAAGGAATGACTGAGTTGACAGAATTCAAGTAAACAGTAAAGTTAGGTAAATTGGGAAAAAACTAATGATTTTTTATTACTGCAATTCCAGACCCGACAAACTTTATTTTATAACAATACGTCAAATCGTTAGCAGAGTAGAAAGATCTCACGACATATAATTTAAAAAATATGAACTCTTATGTTATTGTAAAATATGGGAAAACATAAAGTAACGTATATTTCATACGAGGAGTATTGATAGACGAAATAATTTTGACCATATCTTTTTTCCAATTACATACTTAATCAGCTCTATCTGCAATTCTATTATCACTGATTTACCACACACTCGTATAATGTTTATTAAAAAGCTCGCTAGCAAAAGAAGCTCGCTGTACGTAACCTTTATAAATATGTATGTATGACATTAACCTCGGCTGGGAATGGTTTACGTAATCACACCAACACCTAAACGATACTAAAACTATGAGATCGCACATTTGAAAAACGAATTTCAATTTCATTGTCATGTTTATTCTTGATTGTGCAAGTGCTTGACGAATAAAAATACTAATTGAATTCGCTTTTACAAAAAGACTTTTTATTTTGAGACTCTTAGTTGAATGACCGTCGACAAAGTATAACGACCGTTAACGACTTTAACGACCGATACCGACAAAGCAAAACGCATTCGCGATAATTCGTTAATAGCAGTCTATTTATACAATTGCCGACAACGTCTTGCTTTGATTACAAATAATATTTATTATTAACAATGAACGTTACAGAGATTACAAGTTTTTATTTATTATTATTTATTTAGTATAGGACAGTACTTTGCCACCGCCTTGCTTGAAGTAATGCAGAAGTGTGGCCTATGGTGTAGCATACTTGCCGAGCAAGCACCGGTTTATGTTGATTTTAAAAATAAATTTAAGGTTAAAAATCCTATTCATGCTATTTTGAAAAAAAAAAGAATGAGACGACGATAGTGGCAGTGTATTAAGTGTAAAATTGCGCGTCAACTTTTGTTCCGCTCGGCTCCCCATTAGAATAATATCCGTCCCTGAAAACTGTCACTTCATTAGTTTCTGTCGGGCTCCTTCCCGTGCCGTGCTCTGAAAGCATCTTTTTAGAGCTTAGTAATCATTGTTATTATTTTCTCTTTGTGGATATAAAGTATTGCGTTCAAGGTAGAGTTCGTAAGCTTTATATCAATGTATGGTTGTGATAGGAAGAAAAAAAGCATACCTACTTACATATTTATTTTAGTTATATCAATTTAGTCACCTAAATTGATATATCAAAATTACTTTGATATTAATATTATACGATACGTTTCTTAAATTCTATAAAATGTTTATTGAATTTATATGACAAACACTAGAATTCATGATTATCATGAACACAAATGGCAATGAAGTGGGCATATCTGCCGAAGAACCGACAACCGGTTGAGTAGGCGAGTTCTGGAGTGGTGACCGCGGCT
>DWME01000635.1:0-31127 GCA_018244795.1 Parelbella ahira ahira
AAGGTAGGTAAAGTGGGTCTCAGTGTATGAGTATCCGGGACACAACCCCGCGAAGGACAGGCGGCGACCTTAATGTAGGGCGTCGCTGATCTCATTAAATAAATAATAACATAGCCTTTTGGTGTGAAGATTGCAAAATCTACAGTAAAGTTTTTTTTCGTGTCATTACAAACATTAATATTACGAGGACGTGCATCTCAAGAGCAAACCAGATTATTTATTTACAGTCAGCGAACGCTCTTACGGTCAAATCTTCCTGTGACCACGAGTGTTCGACACGGGTCTCCTTTCAGTACAAGAGGTGTTCAAGGTACAATGTGTTGAGCCATTACGTGGTGTCAATGGTCTTATATCTTATGATTATCATTATAGAATTCCATATGTTACGTTAATAGCAAAGGCGAACCCGTGAAACGTCAGAGCTCTCTGCGTGGTATTGTTATAACATAATGTTTATATTATATCATTGGACGAGGTCAATAAAATTACTGCTTAGATTCATTAAAATACCCTTGCCAATAAGCAAAACTACGTCGATGAGTCAGCAACAGCGCGCGACACGACGTGACGCCCCGCCGCATGATTCATAGCGTGTTTTCATTCCTAAGATCCGCAGACTGACAGACACACGCAATACCTCACAACAGGACTACATATAATCGAATAGTATGTACAAAAAAACAACATATTAACCAAATACTTTTGCAAGAATTAAAACAGGCGTTTTTAACATTTTTCTGTCTGTCTAATAGGGTTAGATAATATCCGAAACAACTGAAACAGTTTTGATGTCACCGTCTTCCACAGATTTAGAATTTTTAGGTGAGCAATTTAGAGATTTTGTTTACATCTTTACGCATATCTAAGGTTTTTCAAAATAAGAGTTAGTGTCCCAATCATTTACAGTCATAAAATATATCTTGCATCACTATCTCTGTAAGTAGCTCACGACGGTAAAATTCTCTTCGCTTTCAATATCAAAGATACATATATTTTCCAAGTTCACTTTCAATATTTGTAAAAACGTAACGTACGTGTTTACTGTTAATGGAACAAGTCGTCAGTTCAATTTAGTTTCTCTATTACCGCCTTACACATCAATTTTTCATTACCCTATTTTAATTATTCTTACTGCATCTCAACTCTGCCCTTGTATACTCTGAAGAACGTAGCATAAGTTAGTTTCAGACGATATTATATAATAATTCGATTACAAATTATTCAAAAATCCAAAGTATCAAACAAAAGACGAGTCGTCACTGACAATCAGTAGACATGGGATATGCCTGGCCACCCACTGCAAAAAGACTGCATGCCCTTTCCATCGTGATACTTTTATCTTCGTCCTTTCCTTTTATATGTGTAATATATGTATATATCGATGGAATAAAAGTATTTCTATTTCTTTTCATGGTAAAGCGATGATAAATCACATGTAAAAAAGTATATTAACGCAGTTTTCATTTGATTACGTTGAACGATGCATTTCGATACATTTCGATTGAAGTAAATAGAAATGTCATTAATTCTGTAAAGGCAGACGTCAATATACCCAATTGAGTGGCGAGGGTTCGGTGCGCAGCCGGTGCAGCACGAATTGCCTTCGTTGCCAAAACAAATTGTTTCAATTCAACTAACTGGAATATAAATGATTCGACATTGTACGATGTTTCTTATATTTACTGTCATACGTAATTAAGCTTTGGGAGGTCAGAATAATTTGGATCCGTCTTGAAAACAATAGGAAGGATACAGAGTATTGGTGAGATCGGCAAAATTAAAGTATTAATAAAATACTTAATGTTAGAGGTCTTAACATCTGTAAATACTGCATAAAATACTAATATATGCTACTTATGAATACTTTTATAATACGAAACCTCGTTTCATTTTATCATTGCTTAAAATAAGTATGTATATCGTACCTACCTAAGCGATGGGTCAATTTCTGCTTACGCACTGTATCTCTCGTTGGATCGTTTCTCACTCTCTCCTTTCTCTCTGATATGTCACATGTGACATGAGAAATTAGTATATTTACGGTACGAAAAATAAAAATATTTAAAGCTACTAGTATATATATATTTTTAGGGTAAATTTAACCAATATATATATATATATATATTTATATATATATTGGTTAAATTTACCCTAAAAAATCAAAATAAATTTGCTGAGCCAAATGGAATTAAACCCGCAACGCACATGACATAGTAGAGAAATGTTTTAACGTTTTAAATCTAATTTTACGAGAAGCACATCGTGATGCATGGATATTACATGTACTTATGTATGTAGGTACGGAACGCCGACATCACACCGGTGCTAAGGAGAAAGATGTACCTATACCGCAATATATTTTAATTAGAAGCCAGCCTTAATTAAGGTCGGGAGCGACTCGACTAATGAACTAGATACGCGATTGCAAGGGGAATTTTGTAATGTATGAAGTCAGAGTTTCGCTCTTATGACACTTATAAAAAACTTCACTTGATTAGAACGTAACAACAGAATATAAAACTAAACCTAGCGATCAGACTGACCACCACAGTGTGAGTTACCGATCATCTAAAATTCTAAACACAGGAATAGACAAGATGAATGAACATTTTTCTGCCGTATGTTTTACGCGTTCAAACATACAAGGAGGTTTATTTTGTCTTTGCATATCTAGATAATCGGTTTATTTGAGATCTGATACAGACTATATAAGAAACTTTAATACTGCATGGTCTGAACACTTATTTGACACATCTATAACAAAAAATATGCTCTAATGATACAACTACCTCTGTATTCACGCTATATACTGTAAAGCTTGCTTCCTAAAATAATTTCAACCATTCGGGCAGTGCATACGACCCTTTAGCGATTCACGGTAATATAGGACAATACGCAGAACGCCCTGTCGTGTAGGACACATACAGCTGTAAGTATAGGCCGACCGCTCGATTATTGCGGACAATGCCTCCAATCAACTCGCCCACTGTTCTGAGAGATGGCATAAATTTGGTTAGCACCAATGTAGAGTAACGTAATAGAGCGTAATGCTCGAATGGCTGTACAAAGGACCACCGTGAGATAAGAGATAGAATTAGAACTTTCGGGATTTGAACACCATTTTCTCGCCTCCAAAATACAGAAAACCAACTGGAAAAACTTGAATGTTAGACCTGTAATATGGAGTCATTTAATACAGCATTGAAAATTTTTCCAGAGGCTGAGGACGACGCTTCTTCATTTCTACCAGCATCCATAAACGACGATAAGGACGCACCACCAATTGCTAGTACACACGTTAACCACGAGTGGCAATCACTGGTCACTCCTGCTGCACACCCATTTCTAATGCAGGAATAATATTTTGCCGTCCACTGTATGACATGAAAGAGCTACCACGTAAAAGCGAATGAAGAATAATAAATGTTTTATTTAATATTCAGGCCCCACTCGTTAATGAGCTATTGTAGACATGTACCTACAAAATCGCTTGAAAGACGTGTCATATCAATTAAATTCGATTGTCGTTCGTTTACAGATATACAAAAATGAAACAACACATCTAACTGCCATGGTATTGGACAAGCCTTTGTCCTGCAGCGGACGGAGACTGGCTATTGATCATGATGATGATTATGCTAGGGAGGATGGAGCTTCATAACGAACATTTTGGGGTTTGTTTATCTTTACAGCAAGCACGTAGAAGGACACAACAAGGTTATTTTTCAAGGTTCAAGGTTACCTCCAGAGCTTTAGTCCAATAACCACCGAGGTAAGCTGATCTAGGTAATGCCATATTTTAATTATTTTAATTATAAACGACATGAAAGATTAAGCAATATTTTGTGTCCTATACAACGGACAACAGTGCGAAGCAGTACTTGGCTTTCTTGTTCTATAGAAATCTGTGATAAGCGATAACCAGATAGGAAAATGCATTCGTTCTAGGGTTCAAATAAAAGGCTAGTCAGGACTATACACTGTACAATAGACGTGACATGAGAGTCCATGGGCCTGATGATAACTGACTGGCAGGTAACATAATATAATAATAACAATATCTTGAGGCACGTAACACATGACATCTGTTTTAAAGCAGGTGGCGCTGTTTGCTATCGTAAACAGACAGCAAATATGACAGATACATAATATGTGAATTTTTAAATACATGTTAATTAATGTTACTACATATAGACATATCTATTCTATTGTAAATAATTTTAGAACTGGAATTATAGGACAAAATCACAATGGTCCTTACATTCGTGTTAATTATTCAATTCGTTGTGAATTGAAAACAGAGAAAACAGTACAAAATCTTAGAAAGTTCATTATTTAAAAATTTCTACTATATATTCTACTATACTATTTGAATATTTCTATATCATCACACTAGCTCCCATGCAGTTAAATAAGTGAGATACTGGTCGATTCGGAAACTCTCAGAACTCTCCGAAACTACGTCATATATGAAGGGAACGATGAATTTAGAAGACGCACGTCGGGTCTGTAAAGATCGAGATATACGTCGCTCGGTGATATATACTTTGGAAGTAATATGAAATAATATTAGTTGAACATATGAAATTATTGCCAGATTGTTATTGGCGGATGTACTGAGACGTTTGGGAACAGGCAGGTACGTTCCGGGCACGGTGAGGGCGCGCCCTTATCGATCGGCCGTGACAGCTCGCGCCACCCCGCCGCCGGCGACACGCTCCCGACATGCCGCGTAATTACCGATACATTGCGCACTAACGAATAAAGCTAGCAAATCGGTAAATGGTCCAAGAAGCTAAGCCGCAGTGGACACTTTATAAGAGAACATATCGTATGTAATAAGGATGTAATTGTAACATGGCATATTTTAACCGTCATATTGTTTTGGAAATGCGTCTCTCTGCAGTGACATTAAATTAAAAAAATAATAATAACTGTCAATAATTAATATATAGGTATAGGTATAGGTAGGTATATATGTAGTAATATTAATTAATTTCAATTAAGTATAAATCTGTATACAATATTCATTATTGTGAAGAAACGTAGACGGAAGCTGAAAGATTTTACAAAACAATGAATTAGTAATAAATAAAAAATTCACATAAAGTAATTATATTATCGTTTTTAATTAAAGAAATACCAAAAACAATTTCCTACTAAAACATAAATAAACTTTTCGTAAATCTTAATTATTTCCCGTCAACCAAGTCACAAAATAATTGAAAGTTTAGAATCCTTGACCGAATACATCGGATACTGCCTGATGGGTTTGCCAAAAACCGTAAACACTGGGGTGCGTATATGAAGAAAACGATAAAAATGGAGAAACCGCGACAGGTCCGTAAGGATAAAGATTTGTCACTCAACTCTCCCTGACTAGACTAACTTGAAACTCTCAGCACAAGCACGGAGCCTGGATTTGTTACCGGTGTAGGGCAATAAGCTCACTATTGCATGGGACATCGTAACTGATGAAGAGTACAATATATCTGGTGGAAATGTACAAGCGTATTGTTATGTTATGTAATTTACATTAATATGAGGTAGAATATGGGATTGTAGCTTTCTGACTAACGCTATGTCGGTAATGAGCTCACGACTGTTTCCGAACCGCGGCCGCACATCCGACGTCCCGCCTCGACACATTTATTGCGCTGTAACCAAAATTAAAGCAAATGTTTTGAGAAACTTATTAAAAATTAAATCCAAGCATGAGCTGCATCGCGCATGTTTTGCAATTTCTAATAAACGTTGCACGCTGGACCGACGCAGGGTGCCGCCGGTGTGTCCGCGCACTGCTCGGGGCGCGGCGACGCGGCGTGACATGTTTTGACTCATTGTTGCACAACGCTTCTTAAGTGGACACGTCCTGTACACTTCATCTTAATTTTTGTCATAGAACGCTTCGCTCCGACGCGAGGGCTCCCACGTCACACGTCATCACCAAAATCATCAGCAGAGCTGTCGCTGTGCCTAGGTAAAGTGTACTATACAGCGTTCTGCCGCTCGCCAAAGCTCCATTAGTTGCATAGTAGGGTGCACCACGAGCACATGAGGCTGGTTTGGGCTCTTAAAATCGAACTAAATCCCTTACACTCGGTATACCCGCCGCACGTACTAATAAAAAAGCATACCTACCGATCCCTCAGCTAAAGCAACCGGCTGAACTTGGTCTAGAAATCGATCTTTTTATGCTTTTTAAACGCAATAACATTAGCCAGAAAAACATAGTGCTAGATTTTCTCTGACGATGCTGTAGCCATGTGTATATCTTCTTAACAAAAAACGGAGCCTTAATATAAGTATGAAGTATACAGAATGCGAAAGTTACAAAAATGGTTTAAAATTATTAAACTTTCTCACTTCAATTGGACTCCCACAAATGAGCAACTCTATTCGACAAGCTTTCCCCAATAAGCACCGAAAGGCACATCTGCCGAAGAACCGACAACCGATAGAGTAGGCGAGTTTTGGAGTGGAGACCGCGGCAACGATATTAGGTACATTTATTTCAATATTTATTACAGGTTAATTATGAGCGAAGCTAATGTCTTCAGTTAATTATTAATCCTCATACAAAGAAATATGTTCGTTACCTTCGATTTTTAAAATAGATTGTATTGTAAATTTTAGTATTTAGTATAGTATTACACCTCGCCGTGGTGTGCACGGGTGCATTCACGCCATGAAAAGCCGGAGCGTTTCGCTTGTCTTAGAATAAATTAAAATGCCCACAAGAACATAATTACCTTTATATGACATGGTCTTTAATATAAATATAGAATTTAAGTAGTAAAATATTTAAATCGAGTGACAGGAGAAACTACACTACTAAAGCGCGGTGACCGGCGCGGTCCAGATCGTTAAACTAATGAAGGAAAACATTACGCGCAGAAAGCTCATATATTTGACTCCAATTTTCCTGGTAGCCGGCGCCCGTCTGTTGCTAAGCGGATGTTGCCACTATGAATACTTAAATACTGGCAGGTCTAACAGACTGCTCGTGTAGAAATCCTCGTAAATAAACTTACCGCGGTTCAATTATTTCTGAAAATAACTTAGTCGAAAGTAAATATAATTATTTCACATTGATGTAAATCAAGAAATATGCTCAAGAACCATCCGAAATTCTTACTTTTAACAAATGTACTCATTAGAGCATTACGTCATATTCTGGAATCAATGTCTCTGCCCCTTAACAAATTGCTACAATTTTACAATGCGACCTGTACTATAATACATAACATAATATTGTAAGTAATATTTTTAAAATGCTGAACAACTCGCAAATTCTTCACTGCTATATACTTATTGATCGTATACACAAATTTTCATAGCAGAACTATCAGAACACCACCGAAAACATTAAAATTTCGTTACCTAACACGCGGCAAATAGTCCTTCATAGCCCTAAATGAGGTAAATTTGATATAATATGAAAAGAGTAATGAATGTAGAATGAGAATGTAGGCGTAGAATGATAGATACGAGTATATTTGACACTCTGTTCTATGCCTACCTCGTAGTGGACCTGACATGATGCTATAATAATAACAATAAAAATGTCATAGAAACCGTATATTTCGTTACCGATGTCCCGGAATGTGTACAAATTTGCAACAATACAAAGCTCTAAAACAACTGCGACACGGAGAGGCTCTTATCACTCGACACATACTTGCGCGCGGCGTCGGCGCGATACCGCTCGGAAAATCACGTTTTCACCATTACGACTTGAACTGTGCTCTGTTTGCACAACTCGCCAATCTAGTTGACAGTCCTTAACTTACTAAGTACGAGAGTTTATATAACGTTTATTGAAACATCCTGATCGAGTACAAAAGTGCCGAAATGCTACAATTTATCTACTAAAGGTACGGAGTGGGCTATAGTTCATAGCATTATAATCTTTTTCTCTCAAATAACAAAAGATTTTGATAATAAAACATGTTATGTCTATAAATACCATTATCTTACAAAGACAATTGAAAGTCAACTCGATAATCATCCATACTAATATCATAAATGCGAATATGTGTACATGTCTGTTACCTCTTCACGCTTAAACCGCAGAACCAATTTAGATAAAATTAGGTACAGAGTTAGTTTGAATCCCGGAGAAGGACTTACCTTTTATGGCGAAAAAAGGGGTTTGAGGGGTTGGATAAAAGATGAAAGTTTTTATGAAACTTGGTGATTATCGAAAATAAAACAATGAAACTTTTTTTTTAAGCACTTAATAAAAAGTAGTTAATAATAAATAGTTCAGCAGTGGACTTGGCCAGACTGATGATGACGAGGAATTTGTCGTATTCACAAAATACGTTTCTGTTTCGGCCCTGGTTCGAATTGGTCATTCACTTAGTCGAAAACACCTAACGAGGCATGAAAAACTAGACTCGACTAATACTTAAATAGAAGGTCGTAAAGTAAGCACGAAGCTGACATAGTTCTGCGACTCAAAGAACGCTCGACGGAAAAAGGTCTCCTTTGACGAGAAACGGAGTTCGCAAGATTGTCCGTAGTGCCGCTCCTACATAATTCATCTCGAAATATTCTACTCAAAGAAAATGGAAAACGAACATTCGCTTAAACGTAAACTCGACTTTTTGTATCGCACGATCCGTTGTACCTACTGGGTTATAACTCGCAGAAGTTAACTAGGCACCTCGTTTTGATGACATATAAGCATGGTACGGACGCGTGGAAGACGAAAGCGGTGGGCACTGGTAGCTGAAGTCAGTTGGCGGCATGGGAAGGGCATTCCTCACAAGTGCCAAGCTGATTTCTGCGTGTTGTACCTACCGGCTGCAGGTCACTGCTGTGTCGTGAAACAAATAGAAAAGATTTTTTCTCTTGAATTCTTTTTCGTTACTGCGCTTGTCTCTAGCGCTCTGAATTCTTTGCGAAGGTCGCGTAATAACATACATGAGATATATCTCTAAAACGAATCTTGCAAGTTTCTTAATAACCCAATTGTTTGGATTTCTCAGAATATTGTTATAAATTAATCGGTAAATCGTTTTCTTGCAACAAGAAATGTTCTTAATATAAACTATTATGCATATAGCAAATCTGTCAGAAGTTGTTTTCTTTTTATTATATTTGTTATACTCGTATAACCATTATGCTGTTTGAGCTTTGATTCTTAACATTTATAACTTTTTAAAATTAATAAAATTACAGTGCCACTTAGCATATCGGTGACTGATAAATTATGATAGCCTAGTGATTGGAAATGCTCCTATCACACTTGTTGAAACGGTGAAGGAAAAGAAGCGTTCTCCAACGCGTGCAGAGCCGGCCAACCCGTACGTTGCAGACCACAGCCTAACCTCTTCTCCTTTTAAAAGGACATGTCTAGCAATGGAAAGATAAAAAGGTTAATGATGTAGACGATAATGACGCTGACATGAAATAAATTGCAAGTACGGGTATATTAGTGAGTTCACGTCACACATTGGACGCAACGATTATTATTTATTGTTATTCCAACAATAAACTAGATCGTTACCTAACCGCGCGTCGGAACCTGGCCGCGCGCGAACTCTGCTTTACGGAGTCCAACTAGGCCGTTAATTAGCGTTGTAAGTTTAACGGTAAAAGCGTATTCGAAGTCATAACATCGTTGCAAACGCACTATCCGTCAAATAGTTTTTTATGAACATAATTAAAACTCGCGGGAAGGAATTTTATGCACTTGTATAAGTTGTAACTGGTACTATGAATAGCACTGGCGTGCATTGCATTGTTATTCAATAATTAACATTCAAAACCAAATTATTAATTAAAATTTAATATTAATGTGTTAACGCGAAGCTGCAGTTCGAGTCGAGGCTGGTGCGTAATTTATTGTGTATTCAATTTGTTTTGACAAACGCGTAAATTGCACCAATGTAACTGTTGAATAAATTATGTACGCTTATTAATAGGACACGTCGTGACTAGTTACTAGATAGTATTACTACTTAGTAGTTAGTACTAGTAGACTAGTATTAGTTCAATAACATCACGCCTGTACTTTTTCAAAGGGGATGGCAGAGGACTGTTACACTCGCGTTTCATCATATACCAGGCACGAATACAGATTCCGTGATACTGGTGGGAATTTAAATTCAGAATCAACCAACTATAGTCTACTATGCCCGACCCGAGGTTTGAACTCCTGACCTCTACATCAGCAGTCGCCCTTGCAATAACCAGACAAACGAGGCAGTCAATTTATTAATAAAAATAAACTCATATTTAATCAGTAGGTAATAATAATTATGTTGTGTTGTAGACAAAAAAATATGTTTTAAGTCTAAACCGTTTGTTGCTTATGTAATATGATTTATTTAATAAATAAAAAGAATATTACTTCATAATAATACAGATCTAATCATTCGTCGTTTAATAAGACGTGTATAATTCAATTACGTAACATATCGCAGCGTATGAAATAGCTAAAGCATGTGAACATTACAGAACCTTCGAGAATATTTCGTCAGTTGGAGAAAATAATAAATAACGAGAGGCGGCAACGTCGCATGCCATGCCGGCTTGTCCGCCAGAAAGAGTATGAACATCTTTGCTACATGTGGCATCAGAAGGGATGCAAGTAAATAACATAGCCAAGTTTATTCAATTATTCTGTATGATGAGACGAGAATGTAAATTGCAGGGCGCCCGTCCACTGCCAACGGGCGTACATTTAAACGCGGCTAGTGATGCTTAACATAAACATTAAAAAAGTTTTTTGTCATTATTTTATTCAAATCTTTTTGACCCATGCGAGGTAATAATAGTTTATTATAAACTTATAACGACTACTTGTAAAGTAATATTATAATGAGAAAAATTTAACTTTCGTAATGGATAAACTTACAAACAACTTGAGCGATTTCAAAAATTCCTTCACCTGTAGATATAGGTACAGCTACATTATGAGCAAACAACATGGGCTATATTGTATTGTAGATACTCATTAATATCTCTACGATATTTTTAATACCGATCTTTTTGATGTTTTTCCTCTGCAGATAAAATACAATAATAATATAATAAACAGTGGACATTAAATCGCGGATATCAGCTATTTTTGAATAATAAAACGTAACAGAAAATATTACATTGAGTGAATCACACATGCTTAACCAATACTAAATAAGATGAATATTACACTAATCCTTACATCGAGATGTGCACCTGGTTATCGTAGCCTTAATGATAAAACATTCCGAAGATGTGCGGTTCCCCGAACGCCGCGAGGTAAGCAGTCACAAGGCGATATTGTAAATGTGGCGAGAAATATTAAATTAGTCCCCTCCACACTTAACTGGATGATTAACTCGTCATATTTGCTAAAAGAAAGATTAAGTTTTGAATAATATTTTAAACATAGGCACTTTTCATTATATAACAATTTGCTTTATTTAAATTTTCCGATGAATGCGTCAGGCCTGCAAGGATGGTGATATTTGGCACTCGGTTCTCTACCTACCCCCTAACAGACCAGCTAGGGCGATATTATAACAATTATATACTTTTGGCTAATTTGAAAATTATCGATAACACCAATAGTGAAGTAAGGACAGCACTACGTGGAAATTCATTATGAGCAAGAGATATAATCGTAAACTAAACTTGTTTGTCCAACAAATTGCCCATGTCTGTAAGTTACGTGTTTAGTTCTTCAGTACATTGATGTAATTCTATTAACCTAACAAGCAGTATCTAACGTTTACTAGTACAAGTACATTAGTGCACTGATTACTCTAAGCTTTTAAACGTCACAGGGCTTCTCGTATTAATTGGCATAGCTCAAGTATCGTCTCTTATAACGATAAAACTCGCCAGTCGTCTATTGCATATTTCGTAATACTAAGTTATTATTACATAATTTAGCTTCGGTAAAGCATTGTCAACTATTATTGGAGTTAATGAGTGTAGTATTTTCAAGAGTTCTGTCTTGTGTGGATTACTACACAAATTAGGCTCCAAAATTTACCTTTGGACTTCTATAGATAGGCCTAGGCCCTGATCAGTGGCCTTGGAAAACTAATTTATCTGGAACAATGTCAATGCGTGGGCGTACATTATCATAAATTTGAAATTAATATAATTGTTTATCTGAACACGTAACGCTTTAGTTGCATGTCGTTATCATATCGATCAGCTTTACTGACTCATTGCTCCTCAATACGTAGTAAAAATAGCAGGGATATGACGCAAACATCATTAGCAAATAGTAAACGTTGAATGTACACGCGACGCGACCAAAGCATACACATTTCATGTCGTTTAACCGTAAAATTATTGTAAAATAATCACCGAGACAATCTGTGCGCTGAATGCGTTTGCTTTGGTGTATAATGGGCAATTTTATAGAAACCTCCCCCCGCGACGGTCACTGCTACAGCAGTGACACGTGTAATAGTTTTGGTGATAAACGTACCCAGATGAAGGCGGTTGCCTTTGCTTAGCAGTTTACTTAACTAGTCAATATTTTGCGAGTAATCAGGCTGATCGCATTATAAATGGACTCAAAATGTAGCTTTTGAGAATTTTTTTACTTTTAAATTGTCTCCCCAGTATGGATGTTCTTGTTGTAAATCTTTAAGTTTTCTAACTATTGAGGGATTTTTCGCTCTGATCCCATCCAAATATTCGGAATTATACTATTATGCCAAATTTATGAAATTTTCGAGGATTGGTGAACCAATATTATAGTTATTGAGACGGCTACATACATCACATCGTCAACCACGCGCTGAATATGGCCGGCCCTCTCGGCATCGCACTGTTAATTCTCGGAGCTGGCCGTGGCCCCGCCGCCCTTGCAGACGCGCTTACAACACATCACGCCTGTTCTTCAAACTGATAAAATTATATACATACGAAAACATTTACAGTTGAGCCTAACATTAAAATGAACAAAAACCCATTAAAAATGACAACGGTACATGGTTCTGGGAAGTAACATCAAGCAATTTTTATGTTTTGTTTCCAATAATATTCTAAGTGATTCTGTCTTTGAAGTTTAGATGGAGAGGGGCACAAGCTGCTTCGATTACTTCACGCAAGCTGGTTTCCTCAATAATTAAAAAATAAATAACGACTCTCCAAATGTATTTCTATCCTATGGGTGAATGACACTGTTTGCAGTTAGTCTATCATCAACAGCATTATATAAGAATGTGAATTGTCTAAGACGAGCGTGGCGTACAGGTGAGTTCCGCATAACGTCCGGATGAGACTCGTTCGCCTTGAACTGTAATATCAGATAAGCGATGGCCGGCACCATGCCGTCGGAGCCGCGTCCACCAGCGACACGTTACGTCAAGCCGCGCCAAAAATACACGTGACAAGTGGCTCTCTAATGGCCGGCGCGATCACGCAGGTATTAGGCTCGCATGCAGGTGTCTCGATTAAAGCTTTTTACAACCAAAAGCCGGCCCGAGAATTCCAAGGATTGCATACAAAAAATACGGATTACCTACCTACAAACAGCACGTAAATACTATTAAAATTGCAGATGAATGCGAAATTCTTAAGTTTATGAAGTCACGCTAATCGCAACGTTTTTAGAACGGCAATATCCGCAAAGCAAATATGAGATAAGAAACTAATGATACTATAACAGATTATATCGTATAGCGTACAATATATATAGCATGATCCTTAATGATATCTTCTGGTTACTTAAGCAGCCAGCTCTAACATCAGAACTAAGTATATAAATACCGTGTAATGTTGCTTGAATGACGTACTTCTAGTGTATATGGATACTGGTGACGTAAACGAGTATTATCGATTAACGACTTGCTCCGGTTTAACACATGAATAAAACGACGTAAAGTCAAAGATGTGTCTCTTAAGCTCGAAAGTAGAAACTCTACGGCCGAATAAAATTGTCGTAGAAAAAACAATGCTTGCAATGATACATTGCCATTCACTTGAGAAATTACTTTATATTCGTAACATCACGCTTGTAATCCCTCCAAGGCGTAAGAAGAGGAGCGTAGTGTACTCCCGCATTTCAGCAGTTACACTTACGACCCACTATGGAAACAGGTGGTGAGTCTATTGCCATACACCGAGCCTAGATCCGGCCCGCGAATCGAACCTACTTTATACTGAAGACTAAATTTCGGATGTAGTACCATCAAATGGCCCTAACGCCCGTTCATAATTTCTGCAAAACGAGAAGAAGGTATTGAAAATGCTGTCAGTGACTCACCTGCGCTGCACGAGACGAACAGAGCAAACAGTAGGATGACGTGTTTCAGCGACGCCATGCCGCCTGGTAACCTGGAACAATGGAAAATATCATTTTCATTATCATCATAAACAGTATCATGATTCTCGCCATCAAATTATTTTGAATAAATTTTGCAAAAGGAAATGATGGAACCGTTTCTCTAAGATTATCTTTAGTATCTTAGTGGTATAGGTGATACACAGAATATATGTAAGGGTTAAGCAACAATATTCGCGCACTTAGATCGCAGATAGCATATTTTTATTATAACAGCGCACTACTCGTTAATAGATAATTGAAAAGGAAAGTCTCCAATGAATACAACCACAATATAAATTACCTTATCATGGTAGTTTTGTCATGCAATACGTGCAATATAATTCTCTTGCTATGTAAGGCAAAAGTAAGGCGAATTAGGCGCAAATTACTTCGAAAAGAGTGTTGTTTGTCTATGTCTATTAACCACAATATTAAAATGTATGTAATCTAGAACGCAGGTATAGGAGATAATAAAGTTGGCCGAGTTACCCGCTGCACTAAAAACCCAATAATCGTCACGTCGGACCACAGCCCACAGCACAACAGCACGGGCGCCCGAATAATCTCCATTATCGCTCATTCCGCCCGTGAAAGTTCAATTGGTAATGATGGCCGGTGACCGGCTCGCTCCACTTTCCAATGAACGAGTGAATTGGGGTACGAATGAAGAGCGACACCCGAGCGATCGATCCCTGCGATGCTTCCACCACGACGACTTTTAACAAGGGAACCGTGTCACAATAATTCGGCATTAGACCGCCGCCCCACCGTCCGCTACAGATGTGTAAGCTAGCGAAACAAGATAAAGCATGGAGAAGACAATTTATTTATAATTAGGTACATGGTTTATTTTTATGTTCTACTTATTTGTCAAGTAAGTGCCCTGCAAGCTTCTCGTTGTCATAAATACGAGTATATTTAAATTCTGGACGAACGATAATACACTAGACATGTCAGGTCCCTGCAGGGATAGGCAAGCAGCACTAAGAGCCAAATATTTCTATCCTTACGGACCTGACGTGCTTCTTCTACGTTATCACTCTCTTTATACTTACATCTTTTTACGAAGACTTGACTCCTCCATGAACTAATAGCTGACATATTTGGTCAAGATATGTTAACTTTAGCCTCCCTAAGTCCTAGTCATCTGCATGAACATTCGCATTGTATATCTGGTTTGCAACAACTGTTTATCCAGCTCTAAGAGACCGTTTACTTCAGAGGCGCATCGCCCGTCGCGCAGCCGCGCGCGGCCCTGTCGCTTGTCCGACCGGTAGTCATCTTCCAATCTGCGTTGCTCTCAATTGGATAATGCACTGGACCACTGTCCCGCGCAGCCTTCCGTGTGAAAGTTAGGGACGCGGAGACACCCAGCCGCCACGTACTGGGTCGGTGAGGGTAAATAAAAACGTTCATGTGCAACACATAGTAAATTAACAAACTTCAATCGTTTATTACAAATGAGAATACATGGTTTAACTGGGCCCATGGTGCTGTACGATTTCTACCCCAAGACACGTATTTTCCCAACAACTACAAGTGTTAGATACCAACAACCGCGTCTGATTATTTGTCTGGGTCTGGGTATATACATAACCCAAGATTTACTGCACTTACATGCCAAATGACAGGAAGGAAGGTAATGCAATATCAGAAATATATGTATGTATTTTCGTCTTTCTGAGTATTGAGGTAATTTGTCCATATGAATAAGAGATTTATGGTTTAATGCTCTAACGCTGTTTTACTACTTTTCGTTTTCAAAATTAGTAGTACTAGTTTTAGAAAAATATAATGTGTTCTGTACGGATAGAGTTATTCGGTACTCGGTGCATCTGGCGTGATGATATAAAAAGATTTTCCATGCCACAATGTGGCGAAACAGTTTAAGAAATTAAAAGAGCAAAATATATTCTATTAAATAATAAAAGCCTATTAATACGAGCCCACCTTTTGATAAGAATAGTTCGTTCATAAATAAATACTGTTTTCTGAAATGTGCGCAATTAGTATTAGATGCGGGCGGACATGGAGCCAGCGGTGCGACGCGTACAACTCTATAGCCAATACAGTTTAGTATGCTTTTGGGTCCGACGTAAGGACTACGCGGACTGATTACATCCGCCGTCCGATGAAAAAATTGATTTTAATTGCGACCGACCTTACATCGCGAACTACGTTGTTATAACAATTAGTAGTCTATTCAATAATAATTGTCGGTATGTCACTGTATTTCGTAACGTAACAACATGCCTGTAATCCTCGAAGAGGTAGACAGAGTAGTGAATACGTGATGAGCCTATTGGCATGCACTGGACGTGAATCTAGACTCTAGCTACTGCTTGAAATTTCATAGAAAAATTCAATAGGACGAAACCCGGGAATCGAACCCAAGACCTTTCGACCGACAGTCACGCTTGCAATCTCTGGACCAACGAGACAGTTAATTTTCGTTCAGCGCAACTTTGCTTACAGCTTTCAGTAATAACTAACATCATTTTCGCCAAACATCAAAATGTTATCAAAACATAATCAAATAAATAAAATGTGATGAAAAGCGTCCCTTGGTTAACATACGTACGGTTATCTCCATATCTTCATGTCTATTTCCAATAGACGTAGGCAGAATTAAAGATTTCCACCTGCTACGGTCTTGGCAGAGTTACGTTCTTTACAAATTGCCTCACATACCCTTTGCATTTTTTCTACCCTTTGTTAACGTTTACCTTCAATGAAGATCGGGCCTAATTACTATGAACTCCTCATTAAGGTAAACGAAGACTTAAGCAACGCTGTGGCACCTTTGTATTACAGGTAAAAAAAGTCCGGCGCAACCGTTACGCGTGGTCCAAATAAAACCTCTTTGATGTTGTGACAGGTATTACAAGTAGTTTATTTTTCGATGTGGCAATATTATTGAAATTATTAAAATTTTTTTATTTTTTATTTTTAGTTTTCAGTATTTAATATGTTGATTATTAGTAGTTTTCAGTTTTAAACATGCATAATGTTTATACGCTGTACATGCATAGCTACAATGGGCTACCTCCACACTTAACACAGTGCACAGCGTATGTCTCAGTTTATTTTAGTCCACATCTATTTTATCTCGTACTCCAATAATTATACATTCGATGTTTAAACCTTTCACTACACTTAATTGAATTGAGCCAGATATATTTGAAATAAATAATTATCGTAAAATTAAATATCCACAATTTTGTTTTGAGGATTTAAATGGACCTTATACATATATTTGTAAATAGATAAATTGTAATAAATGACTGTACGTAAGTAGAGCAAACCGCCTGAACGTTATTTGCGTTCGAAAAAAGATCCGAGTTACCCCAAATCGCACCCTAACAAGTGTACCAAAAGAAACAAACCTGGCTTACTTGCTACTTGGCAGTTGCAAAAAATCAATCTTAAGATCTCTTTTCTTTGTTTGAAGACCTCATATACAACAAGTCAGTACGAAGTAATTGAAATAAAAATTCCGTAGCAGTTACCAATCATAAATAATAGTTGGACAAAATGTCCGCACAAATACGGCACCTCCCGGCTGCTGCCAGCACAGTATTTACCCAGTCCAATTTACCGATGGAGTGCAACGAACGCAAGCTCCTTCGTGTCTAACAAAAACTCCGAACGAAGCTTATTATGATATCAGTTCATACCTCTAGCTTCGGTCATGCAGCATAACTTGCTACAATTTTAGCATAAAGTGTATCCACATATACAGACGTAAACACCGAAAGCTTTATTAATTAAGTGTATTATACGATTACTGTTATTTCTGCCGCATTTCTTATTATCATCAGCTATAAACAGAAAAGCAAATCTCACACTTTTATTATACATAATTTTTTTGAGATCGCAGCGGTGCAACGATTTCGTGCAAAAAATGCTATGTTTCTCGTTGGGTTTTTTCGGGAGCAACACTAACATTCTCGGGTGACAGCGCGCATTCCTCGCCGACGCGGCCCCGACTCGTACGTTGACCCAATAATAACTTAAAAAATTAATTCGGACAAAGCTAGCGGTTCTGGCGCCACCGTGAATGATCGGAAAGAAAGAACACGCTTCCGAGCGATTTTTTACGATTTTGCAATTGGCACGTTGATTACAATTGCGGTTTTGGTTTTTATGGAGCGGCCGTGTTTTTACGCCAGTTCGAAGTAAAGCCGCTTGGGAGCGATCGCTTTTTACCGCTCGTGGCACGGGACCGCGCAGTCTGAAGCACGTCACTAGCAGGATGTTCAATTAAAATAGCGAAGCTTTGTTAGGTAACGAGTCCACTGCATAATGTTAATACGGTTCCTTTCTGAACAATCATATTTCACAAAAGAAAATGTCTCGGTGTATATTCTGCCACATTTTCCTTCGAATATCAATTAACTCGTAGTTCTAATAGTATTGTCTTAAAATAACAGAACCGTCTAAACAAAATGAAGCAACATCACCTGTTATTCTAATTAAGGTGCCCTTTCCAGACTGGCTCGTAGCAACAACTCCGTTCATGGGGACTGCGCTTTTATTTCCATGTCTGGCTCTAACACAACTTATCACGGAACTCTCTCCTTTAAGTATGCAATAAGAAACGGGACGGCATTCTTTACGTAGACCTCGACGTGCGAAACCTTGGATGAATATGGTCCTATGGATGAGAACTAAGGTGGTAGCTTCTATTGTCAATAGCTGTTTGCTTTATAACCTATTTGGCAAAAGAATACCAAAATTTCGTAAAACCAACAATATGTTTATTATGAATTCGCAAACATAAAGTTCTATCTGATTCAGATAAAATAATGCACGCTGTTCGCGATGCATATATATTTTTTATATATATGAAGTACCGTATAAGGGCTACAATAACAAGACATGAGGCATACTCGACATATCAGGTTTAAATGACATTGAAACGACATGAGTTATGTGCGCAGTAGGATCTTCGAAAATGGATATTATACTGAAATTGTTCATTATGTTTTAAAATTGTAAGTACAGTTTTGACGATGCGGCTCATCTCTAGAATTATGCTGGAGAAATAATACTTCGAGAAAAATAGATGCAGCGGCCTTGTGTCTACAACATAGTTCTAGAAGAGGGATCTTGCAAGGAACATTAAAAAAATCTTTAAAAGTTTTGATATTATTAATAATTCATTTTCGATTGTCCCTTGGCGAACGCAGCATAAGACGCCCTCCAGCTAGGTAGAGTGACAATATACGCTAAGGAGCTGGCAGGGGTTGGATGCTAAGAGAGCTGAAGATCGAGCTCAGTAGCAGGCTATTGGAGAGCCCTGTAACCAACAATGGATGGAAATAGACTGATAATGATGACGGTGAAGATGATTGTCCCTCTAATATGCCCCAACTCATCTCAACTCTCACTCAACGCACGCTTATAAGTGTACGATTGTAACCTTGTATGTCTTGCACACATAGCAACTTGTTCGTTTATCGACTTCGTAAATGCAACAACAATTGAAGATCCTCTGAACCCTTTCTATGAACCGTTCATACGCAACCCGCAAAATATCTAACATTCATTAATTTAATATTTGTCATTACGTTCTAGCTCTTTAATACTACTTTGTGTTGCGAGTCGTCTCCGTCACATACAGCTCGCCGACAGACGTATTAGCCATCGTCGAGCACGATTTCGTTTCAAATATTTGTCCGATCGTTTGTCTAATGGCTGGAGTGTTCTCCTCAAATATTAGCTGAGACGACAGACTACGCGGTCTCGCGAGCCCACTATACTCTCACTTAGCTATATTAAACGTATGCAGTGGATCAAACTGAACACCCTAAAGAAAAATGTCTGCGAACGAATTCGCACAGAGTGAGTGTTCTGGAAGCGTATGTAGGCTTACTGTGTAAACATAATACAATCAATCACAGAGGGTACGTTACTGAACGTTTTTTTTCGCCTGTCCATAATTATAAACATAATGCCATATCGATTGTTAGTGTTACTTATTTATACGTGTATCAGATATGCGCCAATGCTTTCCTTGTATTTTCCTCAATTCTTATAATAAACTATACGTCATAGCATAATTATTCCTTACAAACAAATTCTTGTTATTATACATAGCATGAGCATGGCGCCGGCGCGGCGTGGAGCGGCCGCTGCCTCCCTAATATTGTGGTGCGTTGACTCAGCGTCGTAGCACGTCTCGTACCGAACAACTCGTCTAAATAAATTTTATGGAAATTTATTCCAAATTAGATGCTGTTAAGAATTTATGCATTAATTACTTCATAATCAACTTGTTACGACTACCGTACTACTTCAGAACAAAACAAGCAACATTTTGGTCTGTATTCAAAGTGAAAAAGTTTGAATTATTACAATTTGTGGGGAACGAGTTATGCAGAGATCAGTCATTAAGACTGTAAATTCCATGTTCATTAACATACTTGAAACATGACAACAAATATTTTTGCTTGCCATTGTTCCTCGTAAATGCATTTAATATTAGGATTTTTTTTTATCCTCCAACGAATTTCATCACGTACTAATATTGGGCATGTTTGACTTAAAAACATAATGCGACGCAGATAAATATACATTTAATATAGACAGCAAGGGGTCCCCTAACGCCCCCATCTCCCCTTATTAAAAGTTATAATAATACATATAATAAGTTCCAAAAACATTAATTAATCATTAATCGACCCATTTGTCATTCCACTGTTGGAATTTGGGTCTCCTCTCCTATTGAGAGGGTTAAGGCCATAGTCTGCCACGCTGGCCCAGTGCGGGTTGGCAGAAACATAACATAAGTACTAAAGTGTAACGAATGGCGGCAAGAACTGTATACATAAAACTGTTAGTATAAGAAATCTGTTATTCATATATTAATGTATTCTTCCTGCTTAAGTTATTACTGGATTACCTCATCCATTGTAAGCCACTTTTATGAAAATAAAGATATCAAACAACGTCTGAATGATAATTGTGTGCCATCATTTGAATATTATACTCGTACGAAGTTATTTCCGTGCTGCTTTAAACAGTACCAAATCTGATGATATTTAGTTTTTTCAATTATTTGAACTATACCGTGCTAGTTCTGGTACAGTTATTATTATATTATCGCGGCAGCTCCCTGATGGTTAGGCGAAAAGCAGCGAGTGCTAAATATTAATTATGTTGCAATCATTGATGTGATATTTGCTCGTGGTGACACGTACGAGTATAAGTATAATAAACAAACAAACGGACACGAGTAAGTACAATCAATCAATTGTGGGACTTAAACGTAACTAGTGAACCGTGGGGGTGTACTTCACGCCACTGCCTACTTATTCGGGGATCACAGGCGTGATATTACATTTATGTTAACATCCCAAACTGCACTTGGCCAAAGCGACAGACTACGGCCTTAAGTCGATAAAACATTGATAATAGGTAAACATGGCGCAGTACCGTCGAATAGGCCGCAAACGTTCTTGTATAGCTACACACGCTGAGCAAATATTTTTTTAAAAATAAGTCGTTTAAGCAAACATCGTCACGCCTGTTTCTCATGGAAGTATACCGTAACTTAGGAGTTCTATCGGCTACAATCCTGACATGCTCATTTTCCCCCTCCACTTTCATCGAAGGTAGTCTCGGCTATGGACAAAGCTTCTTGCGCTATGTGAATACCGAATAGACCTATTCACGTTAACTTAACAATCGATGCAATCTCTGAACGACTGTAGGCAAGTTTAAATATCCAACCATCAACCATATTGCAGTTGTAATACATAAAAATTGAATGGAATATAATGTTTAATACATGTGTCACTATAGACCATGGGAAGAGATGGTGAGGGTCGATATATAAGCAAAGTTCTGTTCTAATTGAAGGCAATTTACAGTATGAAAAGCGGAGAAAAGAAATAAAATTACTTAGCATCATTCCTCAAAGAAAAACAGAAAATTCAAATTAGAAAAACCCAATAATAATTTTCCCAACTGTACAGAAAGACAAGACACCCAAAATAATTTAGCTCCGACGTTCACGCGGCATTGTGTCAGAAAGGAATTGACGTCAACCTGCACCGTCCTCGTAACGATTAACATGGCTGTGGGACGTCCCGCGCGGGCTGCGCGCGCGCATCGCGCTCGGCCGCGCGCTGCACGGGCCAGCCCATCAATTTGAAACTTGACAATTTAATTTTATCTAATAGTTGTCTACTATATCTTAAGGAATTTTCATAGAAATATCTGACGCACCTACCGATAAGTGTCTCTTATTATTTTCATGTAAACATACAGAATTACAAAATATTTAATACCTTAAGAGTTTTATTTTGTATCGTAAATTGTCCTTTGTTCTAACACTAAGCCCGCGACTACACGAAATAGTTAGCGAATTAAACTGACTTCAAGTTGCTTATAAACAAGGTTACGTCGACCGCGGTTTAAAAATAAACAGACAAGATGCCACTACCATCATACCCAGTTATACCAACACGAGTCCAGCGTCATTACTTGTCTAGACCAGCGCTTCCCAACCTTGACTGCTCATTAGCGTGCGTTTTTTTAATCTAAGGTACTTTGCGACGGTGAAGGACCGTATCCTACTTTAATTAGTGATAATAAAATTCAATAATCACACAAAACAAAAATAAAAATATGAAAGATAGCTTATAGCAGTAAGAGAACTGAAGAAATGCTAGCTATAAGATTTCACGTGAACTCTTCAAGTAACAACTCCTAGTAGATTAAACAAAACTATATCATATGGAATTTAAACTTAAGCTTCAAATAGCCGAACGCCGATCACGTAATGGGTTTAAACGTGTGCAGCTAAAGACGACAAATCCTACGCCGTGCCTGCGTGGCCCAGCGCAAGTTTTAGAACGCGCTGCCGCTGAACAAATGGAACCCGATTGACTCATCCCGACGCCATCTTTTTCTCCCGATACAAGTCAAACTGGTTGCAGTTCGCGTAATCCTTGCCGCAATAGTGCGATTGTGGCCTAATGGCATTCCTGTGTCCGAACATCGAGTTTTTATTTGGTTCGATAAACTATGCTATTTTACTGCATTCGTCCAACATGCATCGAAGGTTTTACTCCAACTATTTTTTTGTTCGGTAATTGGATTATGTTCTAAATATGTTATGAGCACAAGCTCGAGTGCCCACTTCTGGCTATCAAACATCTCATACAACGAAACAAACATATCAAGTATCGCCTGTGTAAAATATAAATTAAAATTTTACGAAACGTCATTAATTTAGCACATAACCACATAGAGTCATGGTATATACCACACCGATTTAAAAGGTACAAAAATCACACCTCGTACCAGTACAAACACATGCTATATTTAAAACATGTTAATTTTATAATACCCGGGGTTCCAGTATGAAGCCGACTTCATCACCTTTAAGATCTTATGCAAACGTAAGTACTCGTACAGTCACGCAAAAAACTTTTCTACATTTCCGTACACTTCACTACACTCGCGCTTACGAGACTGGCAAATCAAACAACTCGTCGAATTGAGTCGTCTTTGTGCTCCGGTCGGCTGGCTCGAGTGTAGTCACATAGAACATGTAAGACAGATTTCCGCTAAAGTACACCTGAGTAAACAATAACCATAGCAAATACTATTAAAATATATTGTTAAGGCTTCGTGCATTTATTAGACACGAGCCGCTACAATGTTGGATATTGTTCGAGCAAAAACAATGAGAATTGTTCTTTTTATTCGTACTTGTTGAAAATTTGGTTTCGTTCCATTCTTATGTGAATTGCTTGTTTTTAATGCGTTCACTTACATTGTCATCACACGCATACGGCTCGCGCCGCGTGGGGAAGATAAAGATGATCGGCTCAGCAAATGTTATGCAATTTTGTACTAGATATTTAATTTTTAAAATGGAACGTAACACGCTACATGTATTTAAAGGTTTTCCCTTCTGATAAGAGGTACACGGGTGCGCCACATTGTGCGGCATATATGCTCTACTTGACCACAAACGTATATTCAATGTGTTGAAGCGAAGTGTGGAAGTTCATTCAGTCTTTTTGAATATTGAGGTAAAAGCTGCGCCCCACAATGGGACATAACTGCTAGCTGTGTACTTACGGGTGTCAGTCAAGCAGCAATCGACTGTCAATTCATGAAGGCTTGCAAGATCACTAATTTTCTGTCATTGTAGAACAGTCGCAAATTAAAATCAAATTAATAATTATAATTGTTTTTAAAAAAAATGTCTAGATCTCATTATTTACTTCGGTAAATGCTCGGGCGCATGTTTAATTCGTAAACCGCACAATAAAGAATTATTTAAAACAGCAAAATGATCATTGAAAACCAGTGTTACTTAGAAACCGCATTAGTCCCAAAATACATAAGAACCATAACGAAATTAAAAGAAAACAGACGCGAAGGAAGCAGATACCAGTGACTGCTGCCGCCCATGGCACCTGCAACCCACCTGGAACGAGGTTGGAGGAATAATACAATTGATGTCAGTTTGTTTAATATTTTGATGAAACTATGAATTAGTATTGATTAAGATGAAATAAGCCTCATAAGAACGTGTAACATATTTTTGCTACATATCTATAACTTACCTAATGAAATCGATGTTTTAACAACCGTTAAATAATCATAGCATAATCGAGCTAAAATATACGAGAAGTCGAAATAAAAACAATAACTCACGGACTGAGTGTTGAAGGTTACAAAATTTACGTGATGGAAGTTGCCACAGAGCGGAACTAGAATATGGGAGCCTGGTGATGAATATCTAAGCACACCAAACTCTTTTGGAAAAAGGTGACAAAACAGGTAGGTATACAATGCGAATATTGACAGATGCCGGCACAAAATATGAAAGTCAGTAATGTTCGCAACGGGAGTGCATGCGTGTAAAAAATAGCAAATGGAAATATAAGATGAAGATCTTATAGTAATTATTATTATTGTTAGTTATAAATAACACCTAAATATTATCATATTTTAATTGCTTTTGGATGTTTACTATTTACTACGAAAAGAAATACATCATATTAGAACTGTCACTCCTACACAAACAATTTTATTGTTCTCGTTGATTCCCATAGTTTTCACTGTGTCGCCTAGCGTACACGCAGGGCGTTGTTCATACGGGCTTTATCACGCAACTAATTAAAAAATACATTTTTCTGTCCTCTTGTCAGACATACCTTACAATATAAACATTAGCTACATGAGTTATGTAAAACTTCTGAAAATATATGTGCGTCGGTAACAAGCGTATAATTGTCAACAATTACGATATACATACCTACAGTCTTATAATTACGCTGATATTACAAAAGATAAACAACTTATGCTCTCCCGTTGGTTTTTTCCTCAACAAGCTAATTACAAATTGTTGTACGTTACAGGCAGCTGTTATCGGGCTACACCTGTGTGTAAGTCCGTAGCGATAGCAAAATAAAACGTAGTCGTTCCTTTGCTATCTTAAAAGACACAATATTACTAATATTTAAAGACTGGATATTAGCTATTATATTACTGTCGAATGCAAAGTGACTAGTATTATAATATTTCACCACATTCGATATAGCTGAGGTGTCCGAGTGGTTAAGGAGTTGGACTTGAAATCCAATGGGTTCTACCCGCGCAGGTTCGAATCCTGTCCTCAGCGGTTTTTTTTTTCACAACATTTTGTTTATTTCATATTTAAATTACATTAAAATATTTTGTTGTACGTAAAACCGTATATTAAAAACGTTGTTTAAACTTTTTTTTTATTCTTGTACATTTCGCGCATAATTTTATTTTTATTTTTTGAAATCGCACATAATTTTTTGGAAGTAAAAATTCTTATTAATTAGAAGTAAAGATAATTTAGATACCTACATATACATCCATTTAGATTCTAAAAATATATGAAGGTATGTATAGATACATATTTTAGTCAATTAATTTTCTCTTTATTATTATTATTCTAAAAACATAAAGTAAATATTTGCTTACGAAATAATTTGCTTTGTAAAAAATATACAATTGAGCAAATTATTTATGTATCAAAATCCAAGCAGTGAACCGGCCCGTTAGTCGCAGCAGCGAAATGACTCATCTGTTTTTATCTCCTGATCACTATCAGTAACAATAAATGCTATTTTACTATTAAATGTTTCGTGAATATTTATACAAATGATTATATATTTGTAGTCTGCGCCGCGACCTCGCTGCAAGCGGCGGGAGCTCATGAGGAAGGACCTCGTACAGGTCCGAAACTAGTCGGACTATCCCGAAAAACGTACGTAAGTTACACCGATAAATATGTAATCATGAATAAATGCTATTACGCAGAACTATATAATTAGTGTTATATAAACTTCACACACAATTCTTACATTGCAGTACATATACACGTAGGCATAATGTCATGTCCAGAAGAAAATAATTGTCTCCCTCTTTCTAACGTTCGTCACTTATAGGTAACGGACGTTTACGAATTAGATGATTATAAATTTTTAACCTGTGGTATTTCCCAAGTTAAAAATTTATAATCGGTTACAATAATTCGGTTGTTCGGTAATTATAATAAATTATTTTGTTCGAGAATTAATATTCCATCACATTTATTTTACAAGCTACCATTACCCCAATTTTCAATACAGCAATAAATTTCTAGTTGTTTTCCAATAAGTGTCGTAATTAATCTTAATATTAATCAAAACAAAGCCTATAAAAGCTCGCTAACACCACTAATCGACCGTCACACGGAAGGAGGAAAATCTCCCACGAATCATCGCGCCCCATTGCGAGCTATCGACCTTCCACGGACTTAAGCAGAATTTAAATCACTTAAGTACGGCCCCAAAACGAATTGGTTTTTCCTATATGGCTTATTATTGAACTGAGCGCTGGCAGGTTTTCAAATACATACATGACCTCTATATAATAAATATATTTTAGATTTTACATCATAAACATTTAAGATAAACGTGGGAGACTTATACATTCATTTACACTAGTGTTTGATTTTTTTGTGGTATTGTTTATTCTAATAAAATGGTCCTATTCGAATAAAAAACATTATATTTAACGTAATTGAAAGATAGAGGCACAGAATTCGCAGTTATAATTATAACAGACACGACTTGAACATATCTGTGAGTTTTTTTGTGCCCATAATAAAATGCCTCTTTTCCCATTGCTATTTAATCCTGGATCATTGCTTACATGAAGGACGTGTATATAAGCTCTAAATGTTTATGTATAATTATGCACTTGCACTAGTTCTATTTGGAAAACGAGTTATAAATAGATAAAGCATTTTTCAGCCGACGCTCACACCATATCTTATTCTTAATCTAGTTAAAGCACGCGCTGCCTTCTCCCTGGGGTTAAAGAACATCCTCCATCGGGGTTCTACCGCGTCAAGTTTGACATAGTGTCAACAGTACGCCACGATTAAACAAAAATAAGTACTACGAGCTAGTTCTACGTAGTTCGCTAATAGATGAAAAATGTAGGAGAAATGCATTGTTATTTCATCAACGATAGGATAATGAACTCATATGCGATTGATGTTGCCATCAAAGAATGAAATCAAGTTGTCCGCATGCAAATGAAATGCCAATCTGGCGCGAAGCCGACCCACTAAGTTGACACAAACAAATGACGATCGTAACAATTCCGTAAAACAGTTAGAATAAAGATGACTGATTTGGTTTGTAAATTATAAGTTGTACGCGTTTAGCAACCAACCCATGCGGACATAATGTGGCAACACTCCCGCTTTGTGCCAAGAGGCTGTAATTCAATTCTCAGCACAGGTATAATATATCTACTAGATTCACAGAGAACTCTGATCTGTGTACGCTGCATACTCGTCCTACACGTCTCCGTATTTAGTGCATAATTGGTGAGAGCAATAACAACGAACAAAAACAGCTAGTTGCCAGATGTTAAGTTTAAGCCATCTAATATGATTTCGAGATAAAAATCACGATGAAGCTCGATAAGGATATATTTACTCAGTGCCCAGATCGTTTACACACAATTGGCCGGTTTCCGAGCTGTGCGAATCGCTCGCATTTCTAAACAGCGTAATTACGCAAGCACGTGAGCGTAATAATTGTAATTATACTATTACAAACATGCGTCGTAAGATTCGCCCGGCACGTCCGTTTGTCCCTCCTTATTTATCATTTGTGATTCAATTTTGTCCACTTCTTAAAAGTTATATTTGTTCACTGATATAAAATAATTATTAGTATTAAACTACCCCTGGACTATTTTAATTTTTTCATCATACTGTACATATATGAGGTTTTTAAAAAAAGGGTTTCAAAGGTACCAGTAGAGCACTAAATACTTACATTAATCTGTTATATTGTGTATACCTAATATATTATTCTAGTGTTAGGTGCACGCAAAAAATATGTAATTATAAGATCACTAATATATTTTTTTGTTTAAAATAAACAAAGTGTAACGAAATTGAGAGTTTATGTTGATTTTCGTAAAATAAAGAGGAAATACACAGACATTCAAAATTTAAATCAATTTCATTTTTGATTCATGACATTCTGGTGTAAACAAAAATTTGTTCACCGCGTTTCGATTCAGAAGCAAACTGTACTAGAGCAGTTGGACCAGTGTACATGTGTAGAGCGCCTACATCACAGACCATCTCGACTAGCCAGGCGGACCATAAATCACATACTGAAGATCGCAGTCACAAAACAGTCATAAGCCGAGCCGTACAAAATAAATTTGCATTTAGCCGAGGATAAAGTTATATAAGATCGAGTGACCTGATCTTTGAAGGCCTTTCATACCGTTCAGTTATTTGCTTACATGACAGGCAGACGAAGGTCGCAGTAAACACATATTTTGAAAAAGGTGAGCACATACAAACACAATATTATATTAATGACAGGAAAAATTGTCTGCATAAATTGCAATGCGAGACCTTCAAGGGATGGTCGAGTGATAATACGTTAACACTACAATCTCAGAACATATTAAAAAGTTGCAGATTTCAACTCAATGTATGTTTTAATGTCATTGATAACATAATTTGAATGCGGAAAAAGTTTTTGGCAAGTGTTATCAGTGTTGTTATGAACACTTTGTGCTGTCAACTTTCAAATAAAAGGAACCCGGGCGTCACGTGTCAGTAAACAATATCTAAATGATGGCGGCATTGGCTTGCATTGAGGACGCTGCAGCGACCGGAGGAAAACCCTGCGCTCCGGCCGCAGCTTCCTGCAGACGTGATCCACATGGCGGCGACGTCCTAAACATACTAATTGCGCCCGACCCTGACGCCGTATTGACAGTTGGACATAAACAAAGATCGAAGCACAGTTGTACTTATTGACGGAAAATTATCGCTAAATCGCACTTTACAATTTATTTTTGTTATCATCACATCAACTCCTTTACGAAGTAGGCAGAGAGAACCGAGTGCAAAATATCTGTAACATTACAGCAGCTCTCTACATGCTCGTGATTCTGCTCCATTCATTACACTCTTAATATATGCGCTTTAGAAATATATTACCTATTTATTTCACTTGTTTATTATTGACAATAAAGTGTTCTAACTCCATGGAATATTTGCCAGTACAGTATTTGGTCAGATAATGAGATAAGTCACTGGAACCAGAGCCGCAGCACGCGACCGTACCCTCATAGAGCGATAATGACTAATGTTCGAAGAAATAATAGTGGGGTGGACAATTCTATGCACATTAATGCATTAGCGACAACTTGTTGCATCCTGTACTCTGCGTGCCGGCGGAATGATTAAACAGTAATGCGGGTACTCGACTGCTACCCGAGGAACGCGAGGGCTAGACAGGAACGTCTAGAACAGTAGCACGGAGAGGTTGGTCAGCTATTGATTTATTATAATTTTAGATAATAACATTCTCGATTAATAAAGAAATGCATGCTTGGATTGTCTCATTATTTAAGAACTTCAGCACAATTATAATTAAATATAATTTTGGAAAAATTCAATTTACACGTCATTGTTAAGGCCGTGTCGACAAAATAACATACATAGTTAATTACGTAAATAGGAGCGTTTGTATAAGGTACGAAGTTTGTATAAAGACGGTCTCTGGCTAACGACGACGGCAATAAATTAAAGCAACCTTTAATTTACGTAAAACTATTAATCTCATTGCGAATCGCACAAATACACATATTATCAAACGGAAACGTTATAACACTAATCAAAAGTGTCTAACAGCCGTACACGAGAGTTACTTCACCGTTTGCATAAAACAATGGCGAACACAGACGCGAAAGTCCCGCATACTTTCACCCGCCGGCCATCACGCTTAGTGGATGCGATCACCGTCAGCTAATACGGGTTTGATTCCAATATACCATATATGTTTAATAATAGCGGATAGTTCACAAAACAGCCCTTACGAACGCAATCACTGAACGGAGTGACAAGCTATTGCGTGAGATACTACTGAAATAAAGGTAGGTACAAATATTTACTTTAACCACTTTGCCAAAAACGACAACTTGTAATATCTCCTGGAACATGGCCATGCATTCCCAAAGTAGGCTGGAAAAGGTTATGACTAACCAGAGGGCAAATAAACTGCATCCATATAGACTTAATGATATAAACAGTACCTACATATATACATCAGTTTAAGACCTAGTAATCCCACATAAAAATAATCATTTCGACAAAGGCCCGACCTCCGTCTGAGTTTTTGGAAGCGATTCGTCACAACCGTCGCCGAAGATGACTTGGTTGTTTGGCCGCACATATCCCCCCCCCCCCCCCCCCCCCCCCCCCCCCCCCCCCCCCCCCCCCCCCCCCCCCCCCCCCCCCCCCCCCCCC